>PVKH010014242.1:0-16556 GCA_004027955.1 Chaetophractus vellerosus
AGAAGCTAAGCCCGGAGAGAAACGTAGCCCCGGGAACAAAGGAATCCAGAAGCCTGAACCCTGGAGACGTGGGCAGCCATCTTACTCCAGGACATGGACTTTGGTATGGGAAGAAATTTCTGTTTGTGGCCTGGTAACTGTAAGCTTCTACCCCAAATAAATACCCTTTATAGAGACCGACCAATCTTTGGTGTATTTCAAAAGGCACGCCTGTGGCTGACCAAAACAAGAGGTAATGGCATTCCAGGCCCACAAACAAACAAGAATGAAAGAGTGTGGGAAATTAGAACATGACAAGTCAGAGAACTGCAAGCAGTTCATAAAATGTAACGAGTAACCTAACATGAAACAGATAAAAGCTAAGCTGCTGTGTTTGAATTGGGGCTGGAAAATACAGGCATTACTCACTCCCTGCTCTTACTTTTTCCCTCCTGTATTTCCTAAAGCACCTTCTTAGAACTCAATTTGAAATTCTCATGAGTTCCCCTTTTTGGGGGTTGTTGTTCTTTGAATAAAATGGGGCTTGCTTCTAGAGTACAATCTGGAAAGAAACACAGAGTTCAGAAAGGAGAGAAGCCTGGTGGCTAGAGACAGCTGAAGTTTCACAGCAACCAAATGGTTTGAAATCTAAGGATACACAGATACCTCCATGAATTAGAGCATAGGCAGAAGGTAAATCATGTCCAACCAAATTGGTTTTAAGAATTCAACAAAAATATTTAATGAATAACTAAAGGCCAAGTGTGGCTAACATGATTGTATAGAGATTCTGAGAACCATAAACTCAAGGGTAGTCAGCACCCACTAACAGGGTTTTCTCCACAGACCTCATCAAATGCTCATAAGAAAGACTGGGAGCAAAGTGAGTCTGGAGAAAGCATCCCTTGGTGATTCAGGCCTGCAAGAAGGAAGCAGCAGTCATTGCAGAAAAAATCCAAAGCACCACTCAGATCCTCCTTCCTACAGAACAAAAACTGGAAGCTACTGGGAGAAGGGCAGCAGACACTGTTGTTGTCAGGGCACAGATGAAGAACTTTGCAATTAAAGGATGGGAAAAAAGAAGGGACAGTGAACCATCTTTGGACTGTAGCACTAGAAATCTCTACTGCTAGGAGAGGAGCAGGATCACTGAGGAAGCACCACCCCAAATACCCAGGAACATAGAGACTGCATAAAATCAAGGTAGGAAATAGGACAATAGAGAATGTCTCTGCCCTAACCATCAGGCCAGCAAGCACCAAGAAAGAGGTAACAGCAGGCTACCATCGAGGAGGCACAAAAACATGAATAGTGAACCTCTTTGAGGTGAAGGCTCTCAGAAAAAGCCTAAAGTTGAGGGTGAAAGAGGAACACTGAGCAAAGTCTCTAGCCATTCAAACCCTAATATCAGCACATGTTAACACTAGAGGAATTTGAAGCATGTAATGCCCTGAGGATAGACATACCAACAGCAAACCTAAACTCAACTCAATTCCTGACCACATTGATTCTAACTCTAACCTACATTAAACACCTTGTACAAAAAGTGGCATATCCATTTTCAGGCATAAATACTATTTACCCCAGTCTCTACTACCCTATACACCACATGAAGGGGGTGGGGGTGGGGAGGAGGAGGAGAAACACTATCAAGAGGAAAACCAGTCAAGAGAACCATAATCAGACATGATCCCTATGTTAGAACTATCAGAAGAAGAATCTAACATAATAATGATTAATATGTTAAAGTTTCTAGTTGAAAGATGGATGACCTGTGTGACCAGATGCAGAATCTCAACGGAAAGATAGTTATCATGAGAAAGAATCAAAAGAAATGCTAGGAAAGTAAACACAGTAGCAGAGTTGAGGAATGCCTTTGACAGGCTCATCAGTAGACTTGACACAGCTAAGAAAATAATCAGTGAACTTGAAGATAGGAAAATAGAAATTTCCCAAACTGAAACATAAAGAGAAAAACAATGAAGAAACACAACACAACATCCAAGACTTTTGAGACAATATCAAACAACCTGATATGTACTACTCAAATCTCAGAGGAGGAATAATGGGGCAGAATAACTATTTGAAGAGATAATGGCTCAGAATACTCTGAAATTATTGATAGAAACAAAATTTTGCAGATCCAAGAAAATCAGGACGCAACCAGCAGAATAATCACGGCTAGACATGCACCCCCCCACACATACACAAACCAATAAACAAACAAGCAAAAACAAATAAAAAACACCTACATTCATCATATTTAAGTTACTGGAAACCAAAGATTAAGAGAAAATCTTGATGGCAATTAGAGAGAAAAAAAATCCAAATTACATATAGAGTAAAAAAGATAAGAATTCAGTAGACTACTTGTTAGAAGCTGTTAAATCAGAAGATAATGGAATGACATCTAAATAGTGCTGAAAGAAAAGTCAGCCCAGAATTCCATATAAACCAAAAATAAATTTCAAAAATTAAGCAGAAATACTTTTTTCTTCAGATGAACAAAAACTGACAACATTCAATATCAGCAGACCTGCACTTCAAGAAATGTTAATGAAAGTTTTTAAAACATGAAATATCAGAGAAAAGTGTGGCTGTATATAAAGAAATGAAAAGGTGTATAAATGGTATAAGGGAAAATAAATGTTAAATTCATTTTGTTTTGCTTTTAATTCCTTTAAAAAATAACTGCCTAATGTTGGCAAACTATTTATGTCAAGATTGTAAGATAGTAAATATTTTAGGATTTGTTGACCATACAATTTCTTAACTCAGTTGCTGCTACATGAAAGCAACCGTAGATAAAATATGAACAGACGGGCAAGTTACAATAAAACTTGATTTACAAAAACAGTTGGTAGGCTAGATTTGGTCCACGATCCAGAGATTACCAATACTTAGTCTAAAGTAAAAATAAGTAATGTATTTTGTACTTATAGCATAAATAAAAAGATAATTTATAGCAACAACAACAAAAGGATAGGAGAAATGGGGAATATATTGTTCTATGGTTCTTATGCTAAAATGGTGGTATATAATCAGGCCAATTAAACTGGTATAATATTATTTGAAGACAGACTGAAATTAATTAAAATGTATATGGTAACCTCTAGGGTACACACTAATAAAATTTTTTAAAGAAGTTTAAATAATAATCCAATAGTGGAGATACAATGAAATAACAAAAATGCACAATCCAAATGCAGTGGGAAAAGAACCAAAACAGAGGGAACAAATAGAAAACAACTAGCAAGATGCTTGTTTTTAATTCAACCAACCACCCAATTACAGTAAATGTAAATAGTGTAAATATACCAATAAAAGACAGAGATTAGATAAGAAATCAAGACCCAACTCTATGCTTTATAGTTACATTTACATATGACTAGAATGGTTAAAAGTAAAAAAATGGAAAAATACAACCATGCAAACTTTAATCAAAAGCTGGAGTGGCTATATTAATATCAAACAAAATGGATTTCATATCAAGGAATATTACCAGGAACATTATATAATAATAATACAGTAATTCACCAAGAAGATGTTAACAATTTTAATTATGAAAGCACGTAACTAAAAAGGTTCAAAATACATAAAGATTGAATGAAATGGAAAGAGAAATAGGCAAATCCACAATAATACTTAGTGATATCAACACTCTTCTCTCAGTAATTGATAAGAGTAAATAGACAGTATATCAGTGAGGATACAGAAGAGAAAACTTTCAACAACTTGACCTAATTGGCATATATAAAACAATCCACCAAGTACCAACAGAATACACACATTTTTTGCAAATGTGCATGGAACATTCACTAAGCTAGATTATATTCTGAGCTATAAAACAAACTTTAACAAATTTAAAAGAATTGAAACCTACCAAGTACCCTAATGAAATTAAACTAGAAATCAATTACTGAAAAAATATCTGGAAAACCCACCAATATTTGGGAATTAAATAATACATTTCTAAATAATGTATGACTAAAAAAGGAAGTCACAAGGGGAATTAAGAAACTCTCTCTCTATAGAACTGAATCAAAACGAAATCACTACATATGAAAATATGATTGGGGAAATTTATAACATTATATGTTTATATTGGAAGAGAAGAGAGGTCTCAAATCAATTATCTAAGCTTCTTTATAACTATAAAATAGCAAATTAAACCTAAAACAAACAGAAGAAAGGAAATATATCTTATGTAGTACCCATAACTAATAAAGAATTCGTTTCCAGAATATATTAAAAAATATCAGCAAATCAATAAGAAAAGGCAAACTACCCAATAGAAAAAAAAACCCAAAACATATGAAGAGGTAATTAAAAAATATTAAGCACAAATTGCCAAGAAACATATTAAGACTCTAAACTTCACCAGCAACCAGGGACCTGAAAATTAAAAACCAAATTGGATATAGTTATATAACCCATCAATAAGTAAAACGTTTAAAATCTACCAAACTAAAATACTGATGAGGATTTAGAGCAATATAAGCTTTTATACACTGCTGGTGCTACAACCACAATAAAGTTATTTGGTAAAATCTACTATAGGTGAAAAGGCATATGCATTATGCTTGGCAATTCCACTTCTACATATATATTTCAAAAAACTCTTGCAAATGCATTCCAGAAAACAATTACAAGAGTGTTCATAACAAATCCATTTGTAATTTTTAAAATGTTGAAAACAGGGTAATGTTCATTAATAAGAAAGCAGATGAATATATGACGGTGTTTTTGTGCTACACAGCGGTGAAAATGAATATTAGTCTCATATACCAACACAGATAAGCTTCACAAAGTATTGAAAAAGCATAAGAGTGGGAGGTGGGAAGGAAGAAAAGAGAGAGAAATTGTGAATGGCACCTATAGAAAAAAATTTAAAATATTTTAATCAATTTTATTGATACATATTAATAAAACATACAATCCTCCAAAGTATACAATCAATGGTATTTGATATAATCACAGTTGTGTATTAATCACTTCAATCAATATTAGAAATTTTCATTATTCCAATAATAATAAACACAAAGCAGAGAAATAAAAAAAAGCTCTATGCCTTAATAATCACCTCTCAATCTCTTTATGCTTCCCCTGCCATGAAGAGCTGCTATTCTGTTTCCGTCTTTCTAATTTATTTGTATTTATATTCATACAGATAAAGTCAAACAATATGTAGAACCTTTTGTCTAGTTTCTTTCACTTAGTAAATTTCCTTTTTTTAACCTTTAATGGAAGATTATTAATATATTACTATATACTACTGTCCATATTTTGCTTTGGTTGTATTTTTGCCTGATATTAACATGTAAAATTAACATACGTTTGTTCAGTTTCAAAGAAAAGTCTTATATATGCAATATTACCCATATTTGTATTTCACACAAGGTTTTTCTATTCTACAGTACTATGTTACATTTTTTAGCTTTCCTTCTAGTTATACACATGACCTTAGATTTTCCCTTTCAACCACTGTCATATCCATATATTAGCACTGCTGGTTACAAACACTATGATGTGCTTTCATCATTTCTATTCATTTCCAAAGATTTACAAACAACCTTTTTACCAATTCTGTACAGATTAACCCTCAGATTTCCATTTTTTACCTTCAGTCTATTTTCTGGTGACATATATTCTAATTAATAACTCCATAAGCTTACACAATATATTTAGTTCATAATAGGGCAATCATACAGTATTTGTCCTTCTGTGTCCGGCTTGCTTCACTCAGCATAATGTCCTCCAGGTTCATCGATGTTGTCATATGTTTCACGACTTCATTTCTTCTTATCACTGCATTATAGTTTATTGTGTGCATACACCCCATTAGTTGATGGACACCTGGGTTGTTTCCAACTTTTGGCTATCATGAATAATGCTGCTATGAACATCGGTGTGCAGCTATTCGTGTCACTGCTCTCAGTTCTTCTGCCTAGCAATGGTATTGCCAGGTCCCACAGCAAGCCTATATTCAACTTCCTTAGGAACTACCAAACAGTCCTCCACAGTGGCTGTACCATTCTATATTCCCACCAACAGTGAATAAGCATTCCTGCCTCTCCACATCCTCTCCAATACTTGTAGTTTTCTGTCCAATACTCTATTGTCCCATATTGCTTGGGGTATACACATATTAGGTATAATTCCAGAGAAATGAATGATAAGCACTAAAATCAGAATAGCTGTAATGTCTAGGAGAGAAGAGGGGCATGGGGCTTAGCGTTCCGGGGCCAAAAGAGAGTGGCTTTCAACTCTATTGGAAATGTTTTTCTTTTTTTAATCCCTTAAACAGAATAATAGGTAAAAACAATGTCTACTGTTTTTTTTCTTTAAAATTTTGGTACATCCTAAATATTTATAATGAATTTAATTAACCAAAAAGAGGCAAAGTCATGTGCTGTGAGGAGATGGGGAGAAAGGGGTAAGAATTTGGAGGTTTGGAGTTTTGAGTTGATATTTATGAGGACTGGGCAAGAACAATTAGGTAGCTGTAAGGGTTCAGCTGAGCCTGGAAGCCAGAGATTTAGGGTAATCTCAGTCTAACGAGTTGTGTGGCTTTCTCAAGCAGTGCTCAACAGCCTATTGAAAAAGCACAGTTTAGTTTACACAGTATTTGGGCTTTGCCTGCTAAGGTCGGGGTGAAGGGTGATGTCAAGAATACCATACCAATAAAGTGAATGAAGTGGTGTGACGGTTTGATGCTGGATAGCCCCAGAAAATCATGTCCTTACTGCTAATCCATTTCCTGTGGGTGTGAAACTATTGTGGGTGGGATCTTTTGATTAGATTACTTCAGTTAAGGGCCTTTTGATAGATTACTTCAGCAAGGCGAGACTCAGGGTGAGTCATAATTCTCTTACTGGGATCCTTTATAAATGGAATGAATATGAAGAGAGGCACAAAGGGAAACCACCAGAAGCTGAGGGAGAAAGCCCTGAAGCCAGAAGCTGAAATCAACAGAATACAGAAGCAAGAGAAAGTCACAAAGCCGGAAGCTGAAGGCAAGACAGCCTGGAGAAGGAGGGAGAGCCCCGCAGATGTGGCCAAGTGCCTTGCCATGTGAGGGAGAAGTCTAGGGTCACCAGGAGCCATCTTCCAGGTGAATAGCATCACCAGATGAAGCCTTGATTTGGACATATTCACAGACTCAGAGCTGCTTATAATTAATAAATCACCATTGTAAAAACCAACCTATTTCTGGTATATTGCTTTCGGCAGCTCTTTGCAAACTAAAACAAGTGGATTAGGGCTTCTAGGCTGGATTGGGAAGTCATTAAAATGAGAAAGATACAACATATTGGGAGGTGAGAGGATTTAGTTCTAAGTGATGGGAAGTTTCACGATATAGCCATGTGGTGAATGGGTGGCTGAAATGGGCTGGCGTTGGTGGTCACTGGAGCCAATAAGACAAAGAAATTATTTATCAAGGGTGTTTGATGGGTTTTTCTGATAGAAATTGAAATTGCCCAAGAAGATAGTAGGCAGGACCTAGGGACTAAGGAAAGATTATGTAACTGGTAGAAAGGTCTGAAACAACGATGAGTTTGACCAATGAGAGTGATAAAGAGAGGGCAGAGGTATGGTATAGCCAGACATCTGTCATCTCATCTGTAGTGAGTCCCTAAGCTTAGCACTGCCCTTGCAGCACCAGAAATTGTAACCTTGCACCAGGCTCTGTGTTCTACGGACAATCTACATTAGAGTAAGCAGCAGGGAAGCAGTGTCCACAGGAGAAAGCCAGGTTTCCAGTAAGGCAAAAGGACAGGGGAAACAGTCTTTGAAGAAATGGAATGTGAAAGAGACTGTTTTTCAGAGAAACAAGACCCAGGGGATATTATATAAATACATGTAATTCAAAAGTGAATGGGGAGAGATTGATTCCTGGCCAACTAAATTCATAGCAAAACAGGAATTCTATTGTAGGCAAGGACAGATGTCAGGAGGCATTTAAGGTTTAGATGGTATCCCGGGATGACACGGATATGCAGCTTGGTGGGATTTGCTGGCCTTGGGTTCTAAATGGACATCTGGTTAAAGATGTTTCCCTGGTGTGTGCGGGCTGAGGCCCAGGCAGGGAGTGTTGGAGGCTAGATGACACTAAATACAGTGGCTTTTGTCTAGTTTTCCAAATAGTGCTTTGATAGGAAGTGTTGAGTGAATTATTATTTCCTATCCATCTCACCATAGAAACAGAATAATAAGTCTCTGTCAAGCTGGTGGTATATCCTTTCAGTAGCCAAGCCACAGAGCCTGCTCACTTCACAGCAGTGTTTCAAAACTTCTGAAGCCAGGATGTGATTCTGGTAAACCAGATATAACTCATAACGCCACATCACTTAAAATCCATCTTAACACCTAGAACTTAAAAGATGGACTGTGGATGGACAGGGCTTCTATAAATGCAACAAAGAGGTAAATAAGCATATAAGCCAGATGGGGATTTGCCCTACCTTCTCCATACTTTTCCCTTCTTGGGAAATTTGGGCCACTTTGCAGGCCACCATCACTGTGGGGCTATTATAGGCAGAGTGGCCCTATTCACAGTAACAGAAGATTATTTTTATTTTACATAATCCAAAAGTAGTAGAATAGAAAAAGGATTTCAGGCAAAAGGTTTCCTTTAGGTAAAAGCATGAATTGGAAATGTTTACAGTTTTACCTGACAAACAAGCAAGTGCATACTTAAAGTCAAAGGCATTCCTGGATTCTCAAGAGGCACCCTGACCTGGTAGAGGCTAATTGCCATCAAAGTGGTAGATGAGTGTACATGGGTCAGGTTTTCCATTCAGAAAAATAAAACAATTGTATCAGGAGACAATTGAGTTCTTACAACCATCAGTATCATTTTTTCTACCAATATTTAATTTAATCAGGACTGAAGATGAGAGTTATCAGAGCTCCATTTTGATCAAGCTTCAGCTGCAGCGACTGCACTTTGAATTAGCCAGTGACGGTCCCCTCCCTTTTACCACGAGGAAGCAGAGCACTGACATGAGGCAGACGCGGAGGACCAATGGACTTAGTAAGAGACTTTTAAGGCTTTGTCACTCAATGTGTGGTTCCTGAATTTGCAGCATCTGCATCACCTGAGAGCTTGTTAGAAATGCAGAACCTTAGGCCACTCCCAGATCTACGTTTTAGATGCACTAGAATCTGCATTTTAGCATAAGTGATTCCTCCGCACATCCAAGCATGAGAAGCACTGTAAGGCACTGAGGACAACCCAGATTCTAGGCTCATAAACTGGAAGATCTGAATATGGAGTTTTGCCACATAAAAAAGCCAGAATGGGCTAAACACCTATGTCACTTATAGCCAGACTTTCTAGACTGACGCCAGGCAGGGGCTTTCATGGATCCCCACCTGGATTTCAGTCTTTCCAGCCACTGGCTCATGTCTTATTCTCAGTGCCTCCAGTCTGCCCATGACCTCATAGCCCGAGTCCTCTGCCTGGAGCCATTGCTGCCCTCTTACCCTCTCACCTTCGTACAAGTTGACTTGTTTGTGATAGACTCTCGCCATTGACCAGCTCTGACCCAGCCTAGAATTCTGTTTTCATATCTCAACTCCCTTTATCTTTTTTCTCCCCAGCCTTAGCTTTGCTGCCTGACCCTTGGAAATCCACTCTGGTCCTGGCAGGGTCAGATCAAAATATCTCAGTGGCTAAACAAAGCCAGTGCATGGCATGCCAAATTTCAGAAGGTGTTGGAGATTGTGGAGGACAGCATTTCAAAGTTCCCTTTCCTCCTAGTGATTACCAACCCCAGGAGGCTCTGCTAATATCCTATATAATCTCCTCAGAATTCCACCTCCACCACTGTTTTAGATATTTGTTTAAATGAATAGTAGCCCAATTTCCTGAGTATTCATTGTATGCCTTTTCTGAGTCTATATCTGTGCCAGACACTGTGTTATCACTTTATATGCATTAACTAAATACATTTTCATAACAACCAAATGAAGTAACTCCAGTTTAACAAGTGAAGCAATGAAGGTTAAAAAGTAATTTGTTCCAAGACTCAGTTAGTAATTGGAGAAACAGGGATGTGAACTTGAGTTTTTCTCATTCCAGAGCCCTTTCTCTGTTCTACTTGCTACCCACTTTTTAATTTCACTGTACAAAAATTTTAAACTTTTATTATCCCTCAATAAATTAGGGCAGAGGGGTAGAAAGAGAAAGGTAGGATGTCTAGAGGACACTTATTTATTTATGCTGTCCTGTCCTTATTTAACTTATTCTCTTCCTTAAAATAAAACCACCGAGAAAACCTATAACCTATCAATAGAGCATTTCATGCCCACATACCTAGACCTACAGGCATGAAAGAGGAACCAGGTCATGGCAGATACTTTTACAATACTATTTATAACACCCTATGTGATCAAGACAACCCATCTCTGGCCTTTTACCTGGTCCTGGTGTGAGTATGCTTTCAGCAGATGAGCCAGCATGAAAACAAATCAAGAATAAAAATTCAAAATCATTGAACTTTGAAAATAGAATCTAATGATTTAACATATCCAATTCTGTAGACCCAGCATTCTGGTTGCTTAACAAAGGGGTCGTATTTTCTTCCTTTGCTTCTCTGAATCATAGGACTCCCTTTTGGAGATCACAGTCCTAGTCAGGAAACAAACCCAAATCACAATGAGTACTAAATGACCACTGAACCTTGCAAAATCTTGATATTCAAAAGGAGAAAACACAGCAGCAATGCGGAGATCTCAGTTCAACAAGGGATGGGCTGTGTCTTTGGTTCACTGTAAATCAGAGGTCAGTCTGGTGCTCACTTGTTTCAAATTAAGATAAGAGCAATGTTGCTCACTACTTTGTAAAAATTAAAAGAGGAGGGCATTGCCTCAGTACTGGGTCATTTCTGAACCAGAATTTAAATAGTTTCCAACAGTGACCTGAATTGCTGCGCAGGGGCACTTGGACAAAATTGGTAATAGAGCTAGCCAGTCATCTGACTTGCTAGATTTTCTTCTGTGTCAGTCAGCAGAAATGAAACCATGCTGAAAAATTACAAAGTAAAGATGTAAAATCATGACTGATTTACTTTCAATCTTCTTTTTGCAACAGTTTGGATGATATGTCCTCCTATCATACTCTAAGATTTGGGGACAAAATGTTTTAACAGAACATAAATTTGAAAGGTTGTAAAGAAACTCAGGGTCATCTCATTTAAGAGATGAGAGCACTGAAGTCAATAGAGGGAATGACAGGGCTCCATGTACTCGGCTGGTCCCTGGCCTTGCTGGGCTTAGAGATGCTCTTTTGTTCTATGTGGAGTTTTTTACACTTCTCTTCTGTGTTTGACACTCTCGGTTGCTTCTCATATGCCATTCAAAGGACAGGGACTTTCTCTGGTTGTTCCAGAAAAGACTGAAGTTTCATGAAAAACGTCTATAAATACTTTGTGCTACACATTGGAATTTGCTTAGTTTATAAAACCTTGTAAAATCTGGTTTTGAACCCCAAATACACTCTCTTAAAAAATTGCTATCACACCAAAAAGTTTTTAAAAATGGTATATGAGGGTTATTACTAGATGCTTAGGGATTTTTAAATCCCTTTCTCTGTCATCTTCTGAAAAACTAGGGGCATGAGTTTACTGTTAATAATTAAGATGACACTTTTTTTTTCTGATGCTTTTATTCAAACAAACTTCCTATGTCAAATATTATGACTCCTAGCAGTCCATCTCAAGCCTATCTCAAGTAGCAGATATATATATAAATAAACTTAATTTTGTTGGAGTTGACTCTTTTTTTCGCTTATACCAAATAAGAGGACTTTTAAAGAAGTGCTACCTCAGCAGTGCCAAACATTAAAAAAAAAAACTTATAAATACCATCATATACATATGTGTATACATATATATGTATGTGTGTATATATATACATGCCAAAACCAGTTAAATACCATATGCTTTAGCAAAAGTGAAATTGAAGCTTCGATTATATCTGCAGGACTTTTCTAATATAGACATCAGACGTTATTAATTCAAGAAGCTGATTGAATTCCTTATGATGATACATTTCAGGTTCAAATTAGTATTTACTAAATTATCTTAGTCTCTGATGATGAATTGCTCATTTTCTTTGGAAATTTAAAATTTCAAAGTAAGATAGATAAGGAATTTAATTAAAATGTTATCTTCAGCTTTTTATTATGACAGGCAAGAATAAGTGTATATCTGCAGTTATTATAATTTCAGTTTAGCTCTCCAGAGAAGTTTATAAAGAGTGCCTGAGGTTGTCTCACTCATACTGCCTACTGCATACAGATAATGTTCTTAATTCCTTTCACTACAAGCCGTTCCCTAACTCTCTAAAATGTGACATAACCATGCTTTCTATCTTAAAATATTTACTCAGTAAAACTGCACTGCAATGAGAGTAAAAGCAAACAATATGTAATGTAAAATAAGGAAAACAATTAATTTACTAAACGTAGATTGGGCAGGATATCTACAAAAAACTAGAGCCAGCAATGAAGATTATGGCAATTGCTTCACCTGCAAATTTCATCTAGTATTTCTCTAGTGCATTTCATGGAACTAGAAGAGATCGTGGACTGATTTAACACATCTCCCCTAAAGTATGGGTTAATCTTCTATGATCAGCTTGAGTAAATGAAATATTAGCACTGAGACAGTAGGGTGATACAAGCGAAATTTTATGTGAAAAATGTACCATTAATTTATGCCTGAGTACTGAATGTAACAACATACATAGACTTTCCTTCTTCCTTCCCATCTTCCCAATCTCAGGCTGAAGCTCTCCAAACATTTTGGATTGCTTTGACCCAGTGTATAAGGAGAAGTGAGGAAAGGAAATCTCATGATCATTAATTCATGTGACACATGTTTATAGGGCAGCTATCCTATGGAGTACTCTATTGTAAAGAGAAAAGTGTCCTTTCACATTCTGTCCTCGCCAGAATACTAGTTTTCAGTCCTTATTTATCATAAACAATATAGCACCTACTTCCCACCCTTTCTTCTTAGCAATCCTTGGCTCTTTTCCCCTTAGTGAACTACTCTGAGAATTTCTTCACCAGTGTTTGTTCCCTTGTCTGGCAAGTTAAGAAAACCTGCCTTTGTTTGACTGCTGTTGTTCTATTGTCTCTTTTACTCTGACACTGTTAGTACAGTTTGCAGGTCCGAAACTATCTCACCAGGTGTTTATCAGTATGGTAATACAGCATGGGAGAGGTTGTATAGCAAAGTAGTTAAGAGATAAGTCCAGTCTACCTGGGTTTATCTTTAGGCTCTGCCACTTACTCTGGGACCTCACGCAATTTACTTAGCCACACTCTCCCTTAATTTCCTCATCTACAGATTGGAAAAATATTAGTACCTGTCTAATGGATTGTGAAGAGCATTAAATAAATTAATATATAAGAAGATTTTAGATGTCTAATTTTTAGACAAGATGGTCCAAGCCAACTAAAGCCTATATCTCCTGCTGATTAGAAGTAAATTAAAAAATCAAGCTACCTAAGGACTCTAAAAACAAACAAAAGCAGGAAAATTGTGGAAAGGGGTTAAAACTTGGAAAAATATACCATATTGGGGTGAAGTTTTCACCTTTTCCTCTTTTTCTTGTGGTAGGCCCCATCTGTTAAAATGGACCATAAAACAAACCTTGACAAATTTAAAAGGATTGAAATCATACAAAATATGTTCTTAGCCCATAATGATGTTAAAGTAGAATCAAACAGAAAACAACTGGAAAAATACAAATATTTTGAAATTAGGCAACAAACTCACAAAGGTAATTCAAAAACAATTTGAATTATGAAAATTAAAATATGACATATTGATATTTAAGGCATGCAGATAATGTAGTGCTTAAGTGGGAAATTGAGAACACTTCTATTAGAAAAGAATAAAAGACACTAATTAGTGATCTGAGTGTCCATATTGCTTCCATATTAGGAAACTAGAAAGTTAAAAGAGGGAATTTTAGGTTTTATATGTGTTACTAGAATAAAAATTAAAAAAACAAAAACAAAAAACCGTAGGACTACACAGTCAGCGAACCTTAATTTAAACCATGGACTAAAATTAATAGTACAATTATAGAAATGTTCTATCATGTGATGGCTAAGCTAATAAATCAACTTGGCCAGGTAATGGTGCCCAGTTGTTTGGTCAAGCAAGCACTGAGCTAATTGTAACACAAGGGCATTTCTTAGAATTTAATCATCAGTGAGTTGATTGCATAGATGGCTGGTTACATCTACAACCAAATGAGGAGCTTGCCATCAGCAATGTGTGATGTCTCATCTAATCAACTGAAGGCCTTAAAAGGAGAAGTGGTTTCAGCATTCAGAGAGAAATCCCATCTCTACTTTAGACATGCAGCATCTCCTGGGGAACTCATCAAGGACCTTCACTGGAGCCACTTGCTTGTAGCTTGCCCTAGGGAATTTGGACTTGTGTATCCCCACGGTAGCATGATACAATTTTATAAATTCTCATGCTATTTACAGATATCTCCTGCCACTTCTGTTTCCCTAGAGAACCCTGACTAATACAGTTTGGTACCAGGAGTGGTTCTTAAAAAATGGAATCTTAAAAATTGGATTTCTGAATTGGTTCTGGAATTTCTGCAATTGGCTCTCTACTCTGATTAGATTCAAGGGCACTAATGACTCTCCTTCCAGTAATTAAGAGGCCACTGACATTCCATGGTGTGAGTCGGCAGTAGAAATAAAGAAAAATAGCATCACTAAATATGATAGCTTCCCATGCTTATAAGAGGCAAGGATCTGGGTGAGTGTGTTTTTAATACCTTAATGGAGTTTTGTGGAGTTAAAAGATACAGTGATGTTGGCTGACTGCTCCTAAATACACTGGATACAGCTCATATAGAAACGGATGAGCTGAAGGCTTCAAATTTGCAACTTAAACATGGCATAAATGATGTGAAGTTTCCTATGTGTGCTACGAAAGAAAATCTTGTTTAATGCAGCCATCAACTTGGGATCACTGAAAATCAGACTCAGAGTCTCATTATACAAGTAGCAGAGTTACAATGGAAACTAAAATCTCAACCTTACAGGGTGCCTGCTGTTAAAGTGAGGCCACTGATTGGAAAGGAAAGGAACCCTGAGAATTGGGATGGATACAAATGGTTTGATGATGATATTGGTGGGGACATTGTAACCTAAATTCTCCTGAGACTTTGCCAGATGAACCTGTAGTTGTCTTCTCTGTGGAGACCACCTAATGTCAAGCTTGCACTGCCTAGCCTTCAGCCTGCCCCAGGGGTTCTGGACCTCCTCCCTGCCCTGGGGCAGGAACCACCCAACTTCAAGCCAGCCCTACCCAATCTCTAGTCTGCTCCTAGGAGTTTCCACCTCCTCTCTTCCCTTAAAAAAATATCACCCTGCCCTGAGGAGTCTGTCATCCAGCCCCCACCTGAAGAGATTAATCTTCTCTCACCAGATGAAACTGGAAAGGAATGCTCTGAGGTCAGTAGCTTGCAAGACATTTCTAATTCTTTTCCTTTCCCACTCCTACAACCCCTCTTCTTTTCCAGACCTATAACTAAACTAAAATCACAACAAGCCCCCAAATATGAAGTACAAAGTATGACACATGAGGAAGTACACCATATTCTAAAAGAACTGCATGAGTTTTCCAATGTATATAGACAGAAATCAGGGGAATATGTGTGGGAATGAATATTAAGAGTATGAGATAATGGTGGTGGAAGGAATATAAAGGTTGATCAGGCTGAATTTATTGATATGGGCCCACTAAGCAGAAATTCTGGATTCGATGTTGTAGCTCGAGGCGTTAGAAAGGTCAGTTTTTTTAGGTGGCTGGCTGAAACATGGACCAAAAGATGGCCTACAATGTCTGAGGTCCAGATGCCTGATTTACCCTGGTATACTGTAGATGAGGAGATCCAAAGGCTTAGAGAGATTGGAATGCTTAGAATGCATTCACCATTTAAGACCTGCCCACCCACCGAGGGAAAGTCCAGAGGACATATCTTTAACCAGGACTGTAAGAAATAAATTTGTGAGACTAACTCTGTCTTCCTTGAAGAGCTCTATGTTTGCTCTTCTCTGTAGGCCAGATAATATTGTGGGAACTGCTGTCATGGAACTAGAATCCATAAACACTATGGGGATGATCAGATCCCCGGCTGGCAGAAGCCAAACACCAAAAAACAAGGTGGGCGTAGTTACCACAAAGAAAGGCAGACTCAAAACAACAATCAAGATAATCTGAGTTGCATAGACCTATGGGGTACCTAGAAGTAAAACAGATGGGTAGTCTACAAAATTCCTACTTGAACTGTATAAGCAGAAGAGTTCTAAGACAAGTAAAAAAACCCAAACTTGGGGGCCGGCTCGATAGCCCAGTGGATAGGGCGCCGGCATACCACATGGGAGGCCCTGGGTTCGATTCCCGGGGACCTCTCCTAGCGGGCAGACCGCCTTGAGAATGGCAAGCCGCCATGGGCGGGCCGGAGCCGCCGTGGGCAGGGCAAGAAGCTGCCACGGACAGGGCAAGAGCCGCCACGGGCAGGGCAGG
>PVKH010014244.1:0-16555 GCA_004027955.1 Chaetophractus vellerosus
AATGCTGTGTGGCCACCTTACCTATTGGTGTCTTTGCCCCTGCCCCAGGACCTATCTCTGATGCCTGCCCCTGTAGTGGTTGGGTCCCTGTCAAAGGTCGGGTAGCACGTCTTTCGGTCTTCCACTTGCTCAGCCACCGCAGCCTGGATTGGTGTGGGCAATTGACTAAAACCAGGCCAGTCAGATTTTTTCTCCTAGAAATTTGGAACTGTAACTGAGATGGGCTAGTTGGTCTCTGATGGTTGCTAAAAGGCAGAAATGGAAACTCAGAAACTGCAAAGGTGGCCATGTTTAACCATGTGAGTGCTGGTTTTCAAAAGGAGGAAAAAAATGCGTAGATGAATAGAAATGAGAGACGGACGGTATTTCCAAGAGCTTGGGTGATTTTCCAACTTTTATTTGAGGTCTTCCTGAGCCAAACTGCTTTTCCTTCTCTTGTATTCCATAATTCATCACAGAAGCATAAATACATTTGAAATGAGATTCTTTGATGTGTCAGCATAGTGTTTTAAGCTAAAGGAGATTTTGCTTTGTAGGGTGTATATATTTTCTGTTTGCTTGATTTTTTTTTTCATCCTAACAGTAGATACTTTTTACAGATACTTAATGTTTGGAAAGGAAGAAGATGGTACTTTTTGTTACAAGAATATGAGGCTGAACAGGGAGGAACTTAAGCTTTAGAGTCAGAAAAACTTGGTTTGGATTTCTGATTTGCTTTTAACTACTCGTGAGTCCCTAGAGAAGTCACTTTATTTCTCTGAGTTACCAAATGCCTGACTTCATTTATGTTGTATCCTCAATATCTAGCAAATTGCCCATTATATAGCATAGTAGACACACAAAGACATTGACTTTTGATTTGCCAAGGACATTTTGGGCAGAAATAAAGCACATTTTAATTTGCTTGCATATTGTGTCTATTTGAGAAAAAAATTAACAGAAATCTGACAGATTCTTAATTCCTGTGTATGAGAGCTTAGTGAAGGGCTGTAGAAATGGACAAATGGTATGAAAACTACAAGTGAAAAAGAAGTATATGCAAACTTAGAGTTCATATATCACCTGCCAGGGTATTTTCTTGTTAACACACTAATATACATTTTTTTTCAATTTGTATTTTACTTTATCCATTTTAAGCCCCGCTACTCTCCCCCCCCATCCCCCATCTGCTGTTTTGTGTCCATTCGCTGGGCAATTTCAGTTTCTTTTTCCTGCCTGCTCTTCTCATCCTTCTCCTCCAATCTTCACCGAGATTCAATTCTGGGGACCTCCGATGTGGGAGAGAGGCATTCTGCCACCTGCGCCACATCAGTTCCTGGTTTTTTGGCACTTCTTGTCTTGGCTTCCCCCTGTGTCTCTCTCCTGATACATCATCATCTTGCTGCATGGCTCAGCAGGGCCTGGTGGCATGCACGCCTTCTATATATATATTTTTTAATTTTTAAAACTTTTACTGGGAGGTCCCTGGGATTGAACCCAGGTCCCTCCATATGGCACACGGATACCCAACCATTTGAGCTACATCTGCTCCACCAATATACATTTGAGTGGAGTCTCCTCCCACTTGGGAAATGATATCCTACATGATCATCAGATTGGCGAGGCTATTTAAATGTATTCTTTATTTTCAACTTCTTGGTGAGGTTAGATTTAAATATTTATAAGTTAACCTTAACAACCAAATCCCATTTGATAAGAATAGACACATAAAGATTGCTTTTTAAAATTTTTTATGAAATTTATCCTCTTGGAATGATGCTTTTCCACTGAAAAAATACGTAACTCTATTTGTAATGACACATTTGTTAGTATGATTATTTTATTAACATCTGTCCCATTGTTTGTTCAATACTGTATTGTTCATGCTTGCCAGAGTACCTGAAACATGACAAGCATTCAATAAATAATAGTTTTAAATGAATAAATGAATGAATGAATTAACTTGAACTTACAGGTGACATACCTTTTCTGGGCCCCTGGAAAATGCATGGCATTCAAAGATGTGTATATAATTTATTCAGAATGTATCAAAAGCTAATAACTGCCATGAACAAAGCTCTAGCTTTTTAAAGTCAGCCATAGATTATTTTTCCCAGAGTAGAAATTACAATAATTAGCTTTGTTTCAGACATCTATTAAATATATTTGCATAAAATAGTGCCTACATTTCAATTTTTAAATCTTCCTTAAAGTCACATTTCAGCCTGTGTTAGCTGATGTTGATGACTTGCAAGCTTTCCCTCATATATGCCTAAAGTTATGGCTAAAAGGAATTTATGGTCAGCATCTGTTACATATATTTGTTATCATTTTATTATTAAGGCAGAATACCAAATAATTATATATTACAGTTTAAATGAATTAAAATATTTCAAACCTATAGTTGAGAAAAGAACAATGAAAATGCAAGTTGCATATAGGAAGGAGTGGAAACAGTAAAAAAAAAAAATAGTGTAAACAGATATAGAAAAGATTTAGTAGAAGCCAAAAACATGGATTGGAGTCAAGCCATTATTGTCAATGGTCAAGAGCCAAAATACCAAATAAAACAACTTCTCAGATTGGCATATTTATGAGAGAGTCATAAAAACTAGTGATCATAAAGTCGTTAGAGCAAAATAAAAATCTAAACACCATTTACTTTGATTGAACTGATCTAAATCTCAGGGGGGAAGAAGAATTTTACCAGTCCAGAAAATGCCTCCATCTTATTCACAAACTGTGCTAGCTTTCCTGGGAAAGACAACTAGTAGGGTAATGTGTCATTTATCACCCGCTTCCTTAACATGATAGTAACTAGCAGCTGATATGTATTGAATGTGAATTTCAAGTCAGGTCTCTGTTTCAGTTCCTTTTTGCATTAGCACCTGGGACCAGGCCACCTTGATCTCTGGCTTGAATTCACATACTGGCCTTGCAGTCTCTTCCCAGATGCTGCGTAGCCCAACCTACTGCATTGCTTTCTCAACACAGCTGTCAGAGGGATAGTTGTAAGCCCCGTTAAATGGCCCTCCTCCTCTAAAACTCTGAGATTGCTCCCTCTTTCATTCAGAGACTGACCCCATTCAGTCTTTGGTTGTATATCTGCCTGCTTCTCTTTTTCCCTTGGCCCCAGATACTGTGGCTTCCGTGCTGATCCTCAAATATCCCAAGCATGTTTTCAACCTAGAATCCTACATCTGGCTATTTTCTCCAGCTGGGTCTACCTTCCTTCAAATATCTGCTTAACTAACTCTCTGACCTTCTTGAATTTAGGTTGCTCCAATGTCACCTTTCAAAGAAGTCTACCCTTACTGAAAACTGAACTCCCCTTGCACCCACCTCAGGCATTCCCTATCCCCTACCCCATAGTCTCCTCAACTTTTTACCTTCTGTCTTCTAACATGCTAAATAATTTACTTTTTAATTAATTTACATTTTTTAAAAAGTGTCTGCTGCCCTTCATCAGAATGTAAGCTCATCAAGAACAGGGAATACATTTGCCACTGTTGTATTCCAGTTCCTGTTGTATTCCAGTCCCAGATACATAGACTATTTGATGAATATTTGATAAATGCTTGGATTATCTCCATTGAATCCTCACAACATTCCTATAGGAGGTTCTAATATTATTATATCATTAATAGTTAATAACCTCTAATTAGGCTAGTCAAGGCATCTTGACTTTTTATTGACTTCATAATTAATGTTGTATAGAATTCTCATGTACTACTCCAAATTAATAATATAGCATCATGTTTTATTAGAAGAACTAGATTATGGTTTATTGAAACTTTTGAAAGGAGTTACCTTTAAGTTTTTTTCTCTCTCTTTACCCTCATGGTGTCATTATGCTTATTACATTATTCATGGGCACAATAAGATGTTCCCAAATGCATCCTTGAAATATAAGTGTCTATCAGATAAATATGTTACAACCTGGCTCAATCCATTCTCCACTGTCCTCGGAGGTTTCAACTTTCCCTCACAACAGGGAACATTCTTTTGAATTAATTTTCTTGGTTTATCTGCCTTTACGTTCTAGCTAATTATTTTTGTCATGTATGGATTTAAAATCCCTGAAGCTGATATGCTACATTTTATTCGCCTTTTGCTTTCAAATTCATAATGCTATGATGCAAAATTCTTTTTAAAAACATTATAATCAATTTTCCATTTCTGTTTACATCTGAGATTTCCAATTCATCACTTCCACAAAGACTGCAGCGATTTGCTCCTAATTAGGCTTCTTTTGCACTCCATCTCAATTGCAGGGCAAAGCTGCCTGAAGCTCCTCATTACAGAGGCAGAAGGCTGGCAATAAACATCTTCTGCAGTGCACACTTCTGCCAGGAAAAGAACTTTGCTCCTTCGTCTAGCTAATAGTGTTCTAGGCTCCTAATTGTCTCATCAAAAACCCCCAAGTACTTAAGTGTCCTCACCAGAAAAAAGCAGCCCCAAAGCCAAACCTGTAGGTCCATGGTACACTCTAGAATGAAAGAACCTGTCTGACTCAGCAGTCAGCCCCAGGGAGGTGAAGAGGAAGCAGCTTGCATCACTCTCCCAGGAGCCTCTTGGCTCTACCTAAGCAGAGGACCTGATTTTAAACGTCTTTTCTTTGTCCCTCCTCCTTCCCTCCCTCCCTTCTTTTCCTTTTGGCTCTACTCAGGGGATTATGGCTGGATGGAAGACTGGAGGAGGTCATGGGATTCTCATAATTTATTGATACTAACAGTAATAGCTATACATATGGTTTAACTGTGTTTACCAAATCAATTTACAAGAAAGACCCAATAGCAGCCTCCCCATACGCTACCTAAAGAGACCCTTATGAGATCTAAATGCCATTACAGTGGTTTAGAGGAAGAGGTCCAGACAATTATTTTTATTTATTGAACATAGTGGTAAGGAGTCCAAGTTCTTAACCTGTGCCCAAATCCTGTGTTTTCAATTTAAATAAGTTAGTACATGTCTAATAACTTAGAACCAGGCATGGAAAATATCAAATACCCAATAAATATTAGCTATTATTAGCAGTAGTAGTATTGTTGCCATAATTGAACACTAATTATTTTCTAAGTGTTATGAAAAATATCATTTAATCTTTTCAACAACCTTATAGAGCAGATACTTCAATTTTACAGCTGAGAAAGTTGAGGCTTAAACAGTAAGTAGCTTGTCCATTGTTATATGCCATGAAAGTATCGATCCTATTTCTGTAGAGTCACACATCTGTAAATCACTGGCCACTTTGGCCCACATATACATTTTGTTGTTTGTTTTACAAATAAAAATATTTGTGTTTAAACAAATTGAGTCAGAGCATACATTCTTCATTTGGATACAAATGGTCTCCTCCTATTATGTCGTACCCTGCCGGCTTTAACCATTTTTGTTTAGCTAGCTATACTGCCTCTATTTTCAACAAATGTTTATTGAGGACCTCCTATATGCCAGTCATAAACAACAAGGGTATAGCTTTGAAAAGAATGGAAAAAATACATGTTCTCTCATGGAGCTTACAACTTCTGCTGCAGAGCATTCATCATTTCACAGTGGGAATAACTGAGGGCAAATATTTTGCAAATAAAGACAACTATAAATATGCTACCTTTTAAACAAACTCTTAGAACCTGGTATATCTTTGAGAATTTCTCAACAGATCCTCCCAAACTGAAAGCACAGTTGGTACCTATCTAAGGGCTACAGTTTGGGAAGCATCAAAAAACTACTTTTGTCCTTTAAAAGCATCTGCATTTACCTGTGGGGCTCTGAAATCACCATCTCAAAAGCTCGTTTCTTCCAGTTAAATGCAATGGCTCTGATTAGGCAATGTAGAGAATGGTAATATTGACAGAGTAGCCGTTATATGTTTGCATATGTATTATTTATACATATAGATAGACTTATTGTGAGTGGAGTTAATCATTGCACAGTAATTATAAAACTCCATTGGCATAGATCAGATTTGCAAAACAGATAAATTTTGGTAGGAGAATGAGATGGATAAATCACAGACTAAAACTGGGGAAGCAGGGCAGATGGGAACCTCATAGGATGGAATTCTCATATTTAAGCCCCATGAGCAGTTGTGGAAGCAGGAGTGTGGCAGCTATGTTTTGTGTTGTTCCTTTGCTCTCTTTTAGCCCTAATACTTTATATGAATAACACTGGTGGTGATGATTAAAATTTTAGGCTGCAAGTGGGATTATGACCAAATAACCATCACCCATGAGGATTGCTGAATGTATTTTGTGAGTTCCCTTTGTTGGGCCACACATTTTTCATTAGGAGAATGGCAAGGGTGGATGTTGAGGAGCAAATTAGGAGGACTGTGCTGGATGGCTCGTTTTGGCCCCTACATAGCCACCCTTCTCCCTTACATAACCTACTCTGTGTCCCGAGGATGGCTTTGTAGCCTTCATCAATAGGTCTCCTTTGCCTCCTGACTTCCAGTTGTGTTCAGGCCATGGGACACGTGCTCAGAGGAGAAAGAACCAGTTATTAATTCCCTTGGTTCTCTCTCTGCCATGCTGTGGTTTGGTAGCACCTGATTTCTTCTTCCAAAGGGCAGAGCTCTTTTCACTCCTTCCTTTTACTCAATTTAGTCTAGGCTGTTGACAGCTTTCTGCTGTGGCTAGCCCCAGAGTACTTGACCATCCCTGTGGATGTCCCTAAACCCTCCATATATCTTTGTGAAAACCTTCTTCTTTAACTACCTTCAGTTCCTCTGTTTATTTTCTGACCGGACTCTGACTGATACAAGATCACCAGATGACCTAATAGTAAGTAAGGTTAATTGAGCAAATTCTCTTTGCCATTTATGTATTACCTTTCCCCGTAGATTGTTGTTTACATATTGTCTCCTTTCATTCTCACCTAATGAAAAGTTTGATTCGTCTCCATCTCCCTATTTCCAATTTGAATAAATAGAGAGATGCAGGTTAAACAATCTGTCCAAAGTTAATCAATGTTTAGGAGCAAGAGTTCAACCCAAGAAGTGTGATTCCAAATTGATTATTGCTATGGTTTCTAGAAGAATTAATGCTGGAGGAGGGAAAGCAAATTCAAGGATCAGTACCAGCCAATGATGACCTGAAAGATCTAGAAAGTAACAAGAGCCCAAATTTATAAGACAAGTGAAAAGTGGATCCAATATCCTGCATGTACAGGAAAATGGCCTAACGCATTAGAATGAATAAGCTGAAAGATCCTCAAGTGCCAAGTACTTATGAGAAAGGCATCTCTGATTTGAAACATTATTAGTTACAAAGTATCCACTTTCCAATAAGAAGACTTGACATTATCCCAGAATTAAAATCCTATTTGATGGTATCTTCACACTCTTGTTCTCTTTTATACATCCCTGTAAATTCTCTACTCCCAAACTTTTTTACTTTTCTGACTGATGGGACTAAAACTGAGAAGGAAGTAGGAATACTTGCACATTTAATTCAAATTTAAGTTATCCGTTGTTTCCTCTATTTTTAGTCAATATTATAAGATAAAACACATATTACTCAATTTTATACACATACATACATACGCACACTCTATCGTCTGTCTGTCTGTCTGTCTATCTATCTATCTATCTATCTAGAAAGGTGGGGAGAGAGAGAAAAAAAATCTGACAAAGTATCAAGAAGGGTCCTTGGAATAAGATACAATAAAATCATAAAATCTAAGAAAGTGAAGTTTTTAAGTTAACAAGAATTAAAAAAAACAACAACAACACAATTCTGCTTCCTCTCCTGTTAAAATTTTTATTATTTATAAATGATCTCACCTCAATAACTTCAGTGTAATAAACATAATTAAATCTGTTTTTGATTTTTGAAAAGTAGTTAGTGATTGAGGATAATTGCAGTTGGGATGCTCCTCTGACCAAAGAAAAAGATATCGATGCTGGAAAAGACAGTAACAAGCTCTAAATATCACTGGAATATCCCTGGAGACTTTTTGTTTTGTTTGTTGTGTGTGTATTTAAATGATAATTTAAACCCAGTATTTTATATATGGAAATTTACATTTCTTCTTTTAGTCAATAAATAGAGTGGTAGCAAACTGCAGATTTATCTCATGGTTTAATATTTGTTATATTAAAATGAACCTGTTACTTTGAATGAAGCGAAATGTACTCTAAGCTCAATTATTTTCCTCTCTTGTGAAAAGGCTGCCAGTGAGCATTCAGCTCGGGTTCCATTTCTTTCTAATTTCTGATGGAATTCTCTTTCTCTACAGAGGTTAGGAAAATTTGGCGGAAAGTAACCTAAAATAATGTAAGTAGGCTTGTGCACATATATATAATAGGATTTATCAAGTAACTCTGTGGTAGACAGAGTGTTGGGCCCTGGAAAGGAAACATGCTGGTCATCTCTCCAGGTTCTACTCTGGAATCAGCTTCATTACTGAGTCTGCTTCTTTATTCCTCTCTATTTTCCCTAGGTTTTTTTTTTCTTTTCTTCTTACCCTATATTTGTTATAATTTCAACTAATTGGACTTACTCTCCATCCCATTCCCAACCCATGCAGAGATAAATGGACTGACCCAGCTTGGCTCCTAAAGTCGCAAGCAGTCTTTACTCAATTATGACCAGGGCACATAATAAAGCCACAATGATGAGGGAACACCTCTTATGAATCAGGGACATTCTCAGAGAAAAAGGAAGTTTGGAGTAACCTGAGAAGACATCTCAAACCTTATACACTTCCATTATTTAATGGTTTCAGAACTCAGCCAACGACTGTTTATTTTAAGTGTTCTGCATTAAATATGTTTTATTGCCTGTCATTTAAAATTGTTTTTGAAAATAAGTGGGCTATAAATCTATTAAAGGCAAAGGTCAGATGGGATCATCTCAGATATGAAGCTGGAAAATTTGAGGACAGAATCTTAAACGGGGGATAACGGGGAAGGAGAAATCTTTACTGATGACAATCCAGTGTTCTTTTCCAAGATATCATTGTCTTCCTAACTCTCCCTTATCCCTACTCAGCCAGCCATAAATATTCCAATTGAATTCCATTATAAAATACAATATTTTGTGCTAAGAATATTTCAAAAGAATCAAAAAGTAAAAGTTAGGGAAAAAAAAAAGAAACTACCCATAGCCCTCCACCAAAACAAACAACATAGCCTTCACATCTTCCTTACAGTAAGACAAACCAAAGACACTGAAAAGAGTTAATCGAGAAGGCCCTTGTTTGAGCCTGAGCTTGTAAGGTCTAGTTCCAGACCAGTTCCTACTCCGAGATTCTTTTCTTTTTAGTGATCCCATTACTCAACCAGACTTCCCATTCACAATTCTAGCTTTCTCTGCTAAGAGATTTTTGCTTGCCTTCTCTTCCCCGGATCTGCTGGTTTTATATTTCTTTTGGTAGGGTTACATACAATAGCTTTATTCCAGCTCTATGTGTGGTGAACCCATTGGAACTATTTAGTCCTCTACAAAGAGACAAGAGGATAATTACATTTGGGTGGTATATTTCATTCTAGTCTCAAATAATTTAGATTTCTCTTTATGGTTTTTATTTGTTTTTATATAATCTATGCTGACATAAATTTTACATTTTAATATACTAAGTAGAACTATGCATTTAAAATTTATTAGAGAAGTTGTGGGTTCACAGAACAATCATGCTTAAAATACAGGATTCCAACACCCCACCCCACCACCAACACTTTGCATCGGTTTGGAACATTGGTTACAACTGATGCTAGCACTTTTTATAATTGTCCTATTTTTTTAAAACAGTAGTAGCCAACATTTTTTGATAGATTCTATGTTCTAGTCACTGTGTGAAGCAATTTACATGGATTACCTAATTAAAAATCCTCAATACCCAGGCCTGTAGACGCAATGTCTTTTGTCTCTGTTTTCACATCAGTACAACCTAGATATAAACCTCAGCATCCTTCCCCAGCCCTCTAAATAGTTCACTTACATAGAAGGGAGCCAGGTAGAATTTAATAAATATGTACATGGCACATGAAAGGGAGAGCTAACTTTGCATTTCCCTTTGCAAAGGCTTCAAATTTCGTACCATCTCCATTAGTTCACTCAATTTTGTCTCTCCTTTGCCAGCCAGGAGTTCTCTTCCTTCACTTCCCAGCTTCAGGCCATGGCCAGGCTGTCTGTCTGTTGCTCTTCTTTTTAGCAATCATTCCTATCTCCATCTCTTTCCCCTGTCATGTTCAGAGCAATTTAACTAGGTATATTGTGAACATATAATTCCAGACACAAGCTTCAGTTACTAGAACTTATTTACATAGAAAAAAATGAGGAATTATTGATTTTTTAAAAACCTTTTTGCATTCTACTATAAACTTATTATTATTCTAGCAACGGAAGAACTGTTATCATCAATATAAAAGCCGTGGCTATCAGAGGTTCTGAGGGATAGGGGAGGGAAGAATAGGTGTAATATGGGGGACATTTTCGGGACATTGGGGTTGTCCTGCATGACATTGCAATGACAGATACAGGCCATTGTATATTACGTCATAACCTACAAAACTGTGTGGGACAGAGTGTAAACTATAATATAAACTGTATTCCATGGTTAGTAGCAATGCTTCAATATGTGTTCATCAATTATAACAAATATACCACACTAATGAGGGATGTCATTAATGTGGGAAAGTGTGGGAAAGGGAGGGAGTGGGGCATATAGGAATTTCTTATATTTTTTTATGTAACATTTATGTATCTAAATCTTCTTTAAAAATAAAAAAAAATAATTAAAGAAAAGCTTTTTACGTTAAACATGGCTTTCAGAAACACGAGTTCAATAACTGATTAATATCAAACAAATTAATTTATGAGAGTTTATTTAAATCCTTCCCTATTCCCTCACATTTAAGAAATAAAATCTTTTGTTTTACTACAAAGATTAACACTAAAACAAATATTTTTTGTTAGAAGCCTTTTCCATAGCTTTTGATTATTCCTCTGTTTTATCAAAAGTATGCATACTGGGACAACCAGTAAGATGGTGGCAGAGTAAGGCACTCCCAGAGTCAGCTCATGCTCCAGGGCAATTAGTAATCACCCAGAGCTGCCTAAAACACCAGGTTGGGGGCTCCAGGAGACCAGAAGAGAATCCTGCAACATCCTTGAAAGAATGGAAGGAGGAGACTGACCTTCTGCAGAGAAGATTCCTAAGTAGAGCCCTCCACACCCCAGAGGCAGTGCCCATCCTCCATGGGAGGCACAAGCTGCCTCTGGAGCTATTCCATGGCTGGAATTGGGAGCTGCACTTCCCAAAAATGGGGGAAGTTTGGGCACCAACTTCAGCTACTGATTAGTAAATTTGGCCGGCTAAAGTATAAGCATAAGAATGGCTAAAGTTTGAAACTGTCCAAGTCAGAAAGAGGCCGGTAGCTGCCATCTTAACTCTGCCCCTGGCATGAGGGGAGGCAAGACTTACTGAAAATCACAGTGCTGGTAGGAATTGGCTTCTTTCCATCTAGATCAGATTGCAGGTCTAGCCTAAGCCCCAGGCCCACCTCGGGTAGGAAGGAAGCTGGGGAGAGCTACGCCAGCCTTTCCGGGAAAATATAGGCCATGCTGTGGAGGCCGGTGATCATCCTACTCTGGCAGTGCAAGCCACTTCAGGAGCTATTCTGTGGCTGGAGTTGGAAGCTCCATTTCCCAAAAACAGGGGAGGAAGAGATGGTTGGCCAATTGACTTCAGCTACTGATTGGTAAATTCAGATGGCTAAGAAAAGCTAAAGTTTGAACCTATCCCAGTCAGAAAGAGGCTGGTAGCTGCCATTTTGAACTTGGCCCCTGGCATGAGATGAAGCCAGGCTGACTAAAAATCACAGTGATGATAGGAACCAGTTTCTTTCACCCAGATAGGCCTTCAGCCATAGCCTAGGCTTCAGCCCCACATCTAGCAGGAGGAGGCTGGCAGGCCCTGCACCAGTCTGAGTAACACAGGTACATTTGGCTGGCACAGACTGAAGAATTAGAAGTCTACCGGGGCAACTGTGGTCATTTTGGACCTGCACTGCAAAGATTGCTGCCCATACTTACGGCTCCATCCCCACCCCAGGCAGGGGAGAAAGGGGAATGAAGTTTCAGCAGTCTCTCTAGGCAACTAGAGTCAAGGCCTGCACAGCTTGGATTATTACACACGGCTGTGGCTCTATCCCTATCCTTGGCAAAGGAGGAAGTTGGGAGAAGTGTCATCAGTCTCTTGGGCAATACGGGCAGCTTGTGCCTCCATAGCTTAGAGCACCAACTACATCCTTGGCTCCTACTACATAACCAGCAAGGGAGAAAGGACAAGAAAGCCCTAAATTAAAGAGAGAAACTCTACCCAGAATAAATATATCTAGTAAGCCAGATGCCAAGACACCAACAAAAAATTACAATCCACACCAAGTAACAGAATGATGTGGCCCAGTTAAAGGAACAACATAAGCCTCCAGATGACATAAAGGAGTTGAGACAATTAATTATAGATGTTCAAACAAATCTCCTTAATAAATTCAATGAAATGCCTAAAGAGATTAAGGATATTAAGAAGACAGTGGGCGAGCAAAAAGAAGAATTTGAAAGCATATATAGAAAAATAGCAGATCTTATGGGAATGAAAGTTGCAATAAATGAAATAAAAAGTACAATGGAATCATATAATAGCAGATTTGAGGAGGCAGAAGAAAGGATTGGTAAGCTTAAAGAAATGGCCTGTGAAAGTGAACATACAAAAGAACAGATGAATAGAAGATTGGAAAAAATTGAACAAGGACTCAGGGAACTAAACAGAAGCAAGAGACAAAAACATTGGTATCATGGGTGTCCCAGAAGGAGAAGAGAAGGGAAAGGGGCAGAAGGATTATTTGAAGAAATAATGGTAGAAAATTTCCCAACCCTATTGAAGGACATGGATATCCATATCCAAGAAGCACTCATACTCCCATCCAAATAAATCCATATAGACCAGGTCCAAGACACATACTAATCAGAATGTCAAATGCCAATGACAGAGAATTCTGAGAGCAGCAAGAGAATAGCAATGCATAACATATAAAGGATACCCAGTAAGATTAAGTGCTGATTTCTCATCTGAAACCATGGAGGCAAAAAAGACAATGGAATGATATATTTAAGATACTGCAAGAGAAATACCTCCAGCTAAGAATTTGATATCTGGCAAGATTGTTATTCAAAAATGAAGGTGAGTTTAGAATAGTCACAGATAAACAGAAACTGAGAGAGTCTGTAACCAAGAGACCAGCCTTGTAGGAAATACTAAAGGTTGTACTACAGTCTGAAAATAAAATACAGGAGAGAGAGGCTAGGAAGAGAGTCTAGAAATGAAGATTATATCAGTAAAAGTTACTAAAAGTCTCAAAAGTGTGGTAAAAATACAATATGACAGATAAAACCCAAAGGTCAAAATGGGTGAAATAAGAACTGTCTTTACAGTAATAATTGAATATTAGTGGATTAAACTCCCCACGCAAAAGACACAAACTGGCAGAAAAGATAAGAAAAGGTGAGCCATATATACTATCTGCAAGAGAGTCACTTTAGACTCAAGGATATCAATAGATTGAAAGTGAAATGGTGGAAAAAGATATTCCACACATGCAGTAAGAAAAAAAAAGCCAGAGTTAGCTATATTTATATTAGTATATTAGATGAAATAGACTTTGAAAGACACTAGTAATGCGCAATCTGAGGCGGAAGTCAGGAAAAATATTCCATTTACAATAGCAACTAAAAGAATAAAATATTTAGGAATAAACTTAACCAATGATGTAAAGTACTTGCATTCAGAAAACTGGAACTCATTATTATAAGAAATAAAAAAGACCTAAATAATTGGAAGAACATTCCATGCTCACAGATTGGAAGACTAAACATTATTAAGATGTCAATTCTACACAAATTGATATACAGATTCAGTGCAATCCCAGTAAAAATTCCACCAGCACTTTTTTTCTAAGATTTATTTTTTAAATTTATTTATATATCCCCCCTTGTTGCTTGTGCTCGCTGTGTTCATTTGCTTTGCATTTTTCTGTGTCTGCTTGTCTCCCCCTGCAGTATCATCTCACTGAGTCAACTCACCACTCAGTGGCTTCCCTTCACCAGGAGGCCCCGGGAACCAAACCCGGGGCCTCCCATGTGGTAAACTGGAGCCCAACCAATTGAGCCACAGCTGGTTCCCAGCATTTTTTAAATAAATGGAAAACATGACTATCAAATTTATTTGGAAGGGTAAATGGCCCCGAATAGCCAGAAACATCTTAAAATGGAAATGTGAAGTTGGAAGACTCTCACTTTTGGGGTTAAAATCATATTACCTAGGTACAGTGGTAAAAACAGCATGGTACTGGCATAAAGACAGGCTCATAGAATAATGGAAACTAATAGATGGTTCAGAAACAAATGCTCACATCTACCGTCAACTGATTTTTTTTTTTAAAGATTTATTTTTATATATTATACATCCCCCCCTTTTTGCTTGTTCTTGCTGTGCTCATTTCTCTCTGCGTTCCTCTGTGTCCGCTTGTCTCCCCGTGCTGGGGTGACCCACCAAGGCAGCTCACCGGTGTGGTGGCCCGCCTGCTCGTGGGGGCTCGCCCTTGCTTGCGGGGGCTTGCCTTTGCCCGTGGGGGCTTGCCTTTTTGCCCACCCACGGGGGCTTGCCTTTGCCCACGATGGCGTGCCCCACCCACGTTGGCTTGCCCTGTCGAGGCAGTCTGCCCGTTCGAGGAGGCCCGGGGACTGAACCCGGGGCCTCCCATGTGGTAAACCGGCGCCCCACCAACTGGGCTATACAGCTGGCCCCCAAGTGATTTTTGATAAGCCTGTCAAATCAACCCAGCACAGGCAGAACAGTCCATTCAACAAATGGTGCTGAGAGAACTGGATATCCATAGCCAAAAGAAGGAAAGAGGACCCCTATCTCACACCTTATACAAAAATTATCTCAAAATGGATCAAAAACATTAATATAAAAGTAAGAACCATAAAGCTTCTAGAAGATAATGGAGGAAAATATCTTCAAGACCTGGTGGTAAGTGGTGAATTTTTAAAGGAGATAAGAGGAGGACTGAGATGGAACTACTGATGTTTAATATATGTAGAAGTTTTCATTTACTTTATTGTAAAATGTGGAAATGCACAAGTTGATGGTAACACATTATACTGAGTAACAGCAGGTTAATAAACCAGAATTTGGCTGAAAAAGGTAGTCTAGGGATAGAAATGCCAGTTGAGAGAAAGCTAGAGAATAATCTAGGGACTGACTAGCACAGTAAACCCAGAGGTGGATGAGAATTGTGGTTGATGGTACAGATGAAAGAGCGTCCTTTGTGAGCTAGAGCAGATGCATATCACTATTGCAGGGTGGTGGGAATGTGGAGAAGCATGGGAAAAATAAAACTGGAGTGATCTATGGACTGTGGTTAACAGTAATAATGTAATATTCATGCATCTATGCCAAATATATACTGTGTTGATAATGGGGGTGTATAGAAAAAGTGTTCCAAATGTACATTGTGGACCTGGTAATAGTCTGATGATATCTCATAATCTCTAACAAATGCTCCACCACGGTGGGGTGTATTGATAGAGGGGTGTTTTATGGGAATTTTGCACATGTGTATGATCATTTTGTAAGTTTACAACTTCTGTCATAAAAATATATTTAAAAAATAATAATAGGGTGGGTTGGGGGAAAAATACACCAAATGTAAGATAAGTACTATAGTTAGTAGTAAGATTTTGATGATATTCTTTCATCATTTGTAGTAAATGTCTTACAGCAATGCAAGGTATTGGTAGTGGGTTGATGTATGGGACCCCCGTATGATGTTATACGTTTGTTTTGTAAGTGCACAACTTATACTAAATACTTATTGTTTATGTATGTTCTTATATAAATAATATAAAAATAATAATATGGTGGGTTGGGGGAAAATACAATAAATGTAAGATACGTTGGTTGGTAGTAATATTTTGAGGATGCTCTTTAATCATTAGTTAAAAATGGTTAAAAACAGTGCAAGGTATTGTTGGTAGGGTGAGATATGAGAGCCCTGTGTGATGTTATGTATGTTTGTTTTGTAAGTTCACAACTACTATTATATACTTATTGTTTATGTATGTTTATGTATGAGTGATATACTTCAATAAATTTTTTTAAAGTATATATTCTGGATCAAAACTCTGAATCTTTTTGGTGCCCTTGATACTTATTGAACAATTCCAAAAATATTTCAACAGTTTATGTTTTCTGCAGCAACAGAAACAGTGGGAGTGTGTATTTTACCACTCCAACTATGGGTGTTATGATTTTTTAAAAAGGTGTTACATAAGAAATTAAAATGTCTTATTTTTATACATCATTTTCAATTGTTAATCTAATTGAAAATTCTGCATACATTAAGCATCAGTACCCCTTCTCAGCTCTCATCCTATCCCCTAGTAAACTGTACTCTAGGTTTTAACTCCACGTGTTTATTCTTCGCATTTAGTTCATTTGTCCTGTTGTGTCTGGCCACTAACACTCAGCATAATGTCCCCAAGGTTCATCATGTTATCATATGTGC
>PVKH010014245.1:6457-16658 GCA_004027955.1 Chaetophractus vellerosus
CTTTCATAATTATGCTTAAAGCTGTTTACGGTCAATATTAAATTATAGCTATGATTTAAATAATCAAATTGTAACCAAGCCTTTAATTGCTTAAAGAAGGAATAAATATTTCCTTCTCACTGTCTTTTAAAGGCTCAGTTTCTTCCCTGTACTATTTATCCATCCAGTCTTTTGATGGAAATAGTATTCGGGGCTCCATTTGGGAATTGGCACTCTCAGTCCCCGTGGTAAATAGGTGGGCTTATGATTCAGACCTGGCCAGTTAGTGCATTTTGTTTTCCTGACTACAGGAATTGGTTCAGAGAAGGGCATGTGATCCAATCTAGGCAAATGACACCCTTTACCAGGCCTCTTGAAAAGGAAAACTGTCTTTCCTAGAGTTTGCAGCTGAGCTGGCATGATATAAACTTAGAGCTGTTCCTGTCGTCTTGTCACCGTGAGGCAGGAGTCAGCTTGACAATAAAGCCAGCCCAGAGGAAAGTGAAGCTGAAAGATGGAAAGGAACATATTTGTTATGATATTATTTGAGCATCTTAATCAGTAATGTCCAAAGTCAGTATCCCATTACAATTTTCAGTTAACACAGGCTAATACAATCCATGCTCTTATTTATTTTTTAAAGCAGTTTAAATAAGGTTTCCATAACTTGACGTCAAAAGAATCCTGACTGATATGTTCTCTGTTTCTCTTTAAAACAGAGAGAGTAACATTTTTTCTTTCTCTTCTTCCCCCTTTCTCTTCTTTATTCTGCCCAAATATAACCTTGCTTAAATAATAAAGCAGAAATTCCTAACCTGTTTATCAAAAGGCCAGAGGATGTTGTTCTTTCCTCCATAATATTAGGAAGTATTTTTTGCCCGGGACTCCCTTTAGGTGCATAGCATGGTAATATCATTGTAGAAAGGTTTTTGCAGTTATTTATGGCCAACAAAGTAATCTAAAACTTAGTGGCTTATAGCGATGATCATTTTATCATATTGTATGAGGTTGTCTGGCAGGAATTTGGCCAGGGATCAACTGGAAGAATTCTCCATCCACATGGCATAACTGGGGTCACTTGGAGACATTCAGCGGATGGCCGGCCTGGTCTGGATGATCTCATATGGCTTCTCTCACATGCCTGGCATCTTCGTGGGGATGGCTACAAGGCCAGATTCAACTGTAGCCCTTTCCCATTTCATCTCAGAGCTTCTTCACCTGGTCTCCAATGGTTGCTCAGGACTCCATGAGTGATTGTTCCAAGAGGTCTTTAGTGTAAACTGCAAGACTTTATAACCTGGACTCACAAGTCCCAGAACAGCATTTCCACCTCATTCAAGCCAATTACTAAGGCCAGCCCACATGGAGAAAGGAAGCAGACTCTGCCTTTCAATGAGTAGTAGGAAGGTATTGATGGCTATCTTTCATCTACCACAAGGTGGTAGAATACAGTGGAAAGAGCTAGAGCTGTGGAGTGAGACAAACTGAAGAAGGGCTCCATAACTCCCTAGCTGTGATTGCTTAGCTTTGAGTTGTAAAATGGGATAATAACATTTATGCCATAGAGGTCTGAGAATTAGGTGAAATAATTTGTGTGATGTTCCCTAGGACAGTGCCTGGTGCATAGCAGTCACTTAGTAAGTTGTAGTTTGAACTTTTTAAGGAGCTTTATCCTTCTATATAGGTTTTCTTTCTGCTGGGGGAACAGTCCTCTTGATTGTGATAAATTAAGTGTGCTGAGATTTTTGTCTCAATCTATTAACTCTCAGTGGGTGGAGATATTCTGGGTGGACAAAAGCTAATTCATGAATTCTAGCTTCCTCTCGGCTCCAGGAATAACACCATTGTTGTCAATAATTGTTCAGATTGTCCCAGGGCCAGAATCATTTACATTGTAGAGGAACAGTGTCATCAAAAGTGCAACATCTTTTCTGAAGGACTTCAGGATCTTTCAAACATGGGATTTCTCAATTCACCCTTGCTCTTGCCCCGGATTAGACTTCAGCCATGGGCTCTCATTGAAGGTCATTAGAAAATCCAGTTGATTGCCCAGCAATCCAACTGCACCGAAATCTCACTGATGACATCTGGGTTCCCTTATTAACCTCAATTAGCCTTGGCATTGACATCAGTGCAAAGAGGTTGGTTCTACATTTGTGAAATCCCTTCCTCCTGAGCCACAACCTGTCTCCCTTTGTGTCACTCTAATCATCATACATTTGCAGTATGTACCAGCTGCCTGGGATGTAAACTAATTATATGGTTCTAGCATGATGAAGAAAAAAGAAAAGACTCATATAATACTCACAGTTGGAATTACTAGACTCTAGAAGCCATTTTTGTTATATCCACAGCTGAGTCTGTGGGTTTGCTCTTGGCATATGAATTCCTAAGTGCTGCTGCTGAAGTTATATGAGGAGGGTCTATTAATGAATTATAACTCTTCTATACTATAAGGCTTAGTGTTTGTTCAGAGTTTTGCATAAAACTGCTGAAAAGTATCATGAATAGTATTTGGTCTTGCCATCATTTTTCAGTAGTTTGAGAAAAGTAGTGCATTTTAACAGCTGCGCATTTAAAGTTTTGTAAAATAGTCACCCTTTCATTTTCTTTTTCTCTGAAGATGTTTGTGTTTTTACTTCTATAAGTCATCTCATGTTGCAATATTGAAGAAATCTGGAATGTGGGTTTGCAAATTCTGTTCTGAGGAGCAAGCCAGCTGGGAGCCCTGCACAGATATGCTTTGCTGCTGTGGGAAAATAGAAACCCCTCTCACCAGCCAGTGACCCCTAGAGATTCAACAAATTCAAAGAAAAATGATATTTTTTTAATTGCAGCTATAGAAAACCTATTCTCCATTTTAAAAAAGATGTTCCCACTCAAGCATTTAGAAGAGAAAGGAAAATGATAAACCATAATAATTTTTTAAATGATTGGAACGTCAATTAGACCACCAGTAGAAACTATATATATCTTACTTAAAATTTTAAGATCTGTGTAGGTAAGGATATAGCTTTAAAAAGATATACTGTATATTAGGATGAAAAACACACCATCTTGTCCATTAGCATATGACCACATTCTTTTTTTCTGATAATTTAAGCATTAAACTAGGCTTCTAGGAGGGAAAAAAAAATCCAGATTTTGTTCTTCTTCATTGTCAAAAGTGCTTCACAGTCACTATCAAGATATTTGAACTGTATTCATTCCAATAAATCCTGGAGGTAGTAAGTCCACCTCTTATTCTTTCACCTGGAAAAGTTCATTGAATGATACATGTAGAGTACTTTGAATTCCCCCAAAATATAGACATCACCCCCCCCCCCAAATTAAAAATATACATGCTATAAGTCTCATGGACCACACAAAATAAAATAATTTCTCCCCATAATTTCTTTAAAACAATTGAATATATACTGAGTCCTATTAACTGCAATACTCCCCCTACCCACTATATCAGCATTTCCAATTTCCACTTATTTTCTCTATGAAGGTACATTTTACGCATTTATACACTACAGAAAAAACAGTCATACTGAACCAATTAAAGCAAGCAAAGAAAGAATTAGCTGAGAAAATCCATGATGTTTTATGGATGAGATGGCATATGCAATACCATACCTCACATTATCATAACTCATAGACATCTTTCTTACTTTCTCAATGAGTGACAATAGCAAATCTGGAAAACATCTGCCTTGAAAAAGAATACTAACTGCTCTCTGCTTAAAAAATGTTGCTCTGCTGTTACTGTATAGCAGCCGTGCATATCATGTTGTGGTATGAAATGTCTTGGTTGCAAGAAATTAATATTTTCATGTTTGATTTCAATGTCTAGAACAGGATCCCAACATAATTCACATCACTGTAAAGCTACAGCTGGACTAAAGAACATGATTTACTATTAGCAAATCCTAAACACTGCCACTCAATTGCTAATTCCCAGCAGTCATTATGACTTGGGTGAAGGAAATTTAGCAAATTATTTTGTGATTTCGTGCCATCTAAAAAGAAAATCTGCAATATAAAAAGAAAATCAGAAAATATCAACCTTTTAATCGGCTAGTTGACTTTTCTAATGAGGACGCGTGTTTCTGACAGCACACTTCAAAGATGCTCTTTAAACCCCCTTACCACCCCAAAAGCAGCTGCAGTCAGAATAACTTTATCAACATTCTCACCTGTGTTTCTATCCTAGCCAAGCGCATTCTTCTTTTCCTCTCATTACTAATTGATGCGTGTTTGCAGGATGAAAGAACGGAGCTTTTAGGACAATTCCAACGTCAACATGTGCATTGTATGATTCACAGTATTTTTTTCCAAGTCATTGGCAAGTAGTTTTAAAAATTAAAAGTGGCTCTTCATTCATTTTTTACTTCTCCTTAAGATGGGAGGTAAAAATCACAGTAAACTGCTTATGCCTAATACATGCTCTAATAGTATTAATACTGTAATTTTAATTTCTAAGCTATTGCAAAAGCATAGAATTTGGCAAAAATGCTAGTGATTTCTTTCCTGGCTTGGAAGAAAAATTCGGTCATGGAAAATAATTACTTTCCGGACTATCTCATCATTTTTTTTTTCCTTTTCAGCAGTGATGCAAAGTGTGAAAATTTTCGTTCAGGAATGATTTTTATCCAAGACATTATCTAATAGAGCAGCTGGTACACTTGTTCAGATTGACCCTGAACCATAGAGGCATTTACAATTCTCGCAGATCTTTGGCTTGATTTTGCTGTACACAGAGCAGAAATCAGAATTACTTATTTTAAACATTTAGCTCATCTATTGTTTTGTTTGATGAAATGATTCCTATGAACTAAAGATAGGGTTTTCCCCATACACCAACTTAGTTTTAAATTACACAGTTGGTATAGTGCCAGCATTTTTTAAGTATCCAAAATGCTCTTAAATCATGCAGTTCATATTTTTTGTATATCTCTGTTTTTAGATAATTCTACTGTTCAGCCCAAAGCATGAACAGAGTTGAATTTATAATCTTGTTAGTTCCAGAAGACAAACCTACCAGTGTGTAAAGAGGACTGAGCCAAGTTTAATGGTAGTTTGTGAATATTTCTGAGGCTGAACAGAATCATATACTGTTTACAATTGTCTCTTGCCTGTAGGTGCATTGTGGGAAAGCAACCCACCACCAAAGTCACACATGAGTCCTTCACTTCAAATATTTCAGTCACATGGTACTACATTAAGAATGCTGTATTTGTTTTCTTTTTAATATTTCTCATATTTCTTATTCTCATTCTGTAGGAATGCATTCTAATCCAAGGACACATTCTCATACATTCATTAATCCTTGTGCTCCAAAATGATTCACACGAAAACTAAAAATCAGATGGTTTCATGTGTTCCAACTTAGCTTTTGCTAAAACAGGGTCATCCTTGAACTTGTCATCTGCTGTGGTATTGAATTCCCTATTTCACTCAATTACATGATCTTAAGAATGTGGCCATTTGCCATTTCTGTCTCAACTTTGAACACATGTTTTTACATCTAACTATTTGGCTTTATGAGCCCCTCAATTATAAATGACCTCTAAAAGGAAGAGTAAATCATTTAAGGAGCTACTAAGTAATACATAAAAAGTCTGCTTATGTTTAAAAATAAAATATTAATAATGTAATCTTCATGTTGATAACAAATTTTAACTCTTGAAAGCATGCTACTGCAATATCTGAGATACAAATTGTTTAAAGTATAAAATATTCCTTTAGTTGTAAGAAGAATTTTTATCTATTAAAGTTGTAATCAGGGTGGTATTTTGAGAGAAAATCAGCTGTCATTTTCTTCTAATTTAAAATGGGATCCTAATGTGGAATAATTTTGTTGCATAAAATTTATTTTTATATGTTGTACATTGCATATATTCATTTTTCTTCTAAAGATGAAGTGGACAGAGTTATTAAACGATTTACAATTAAATTATCATAAATAATATATAATTAATAATTATAATGATACAATTAAATGATTGAGTCAAATTGATTGCATATGCATCCCCTCTTCTGTACTAAAAACTCAACTGAGGGCACAGATTGTGTTCTATTCATTCTTCAGATACAAAAATGAGTAAGTCATGGCATATGGGAGGTACTCATTAAATATTGCTGAACTGATTTGAATCTTTATGTGGCCAAATTCAACATACCATTGTTATTTTAACCATACAACCTTTGACTAAGAATAAAAAATAAGGTCTTACCTGGCGTTTATTTCATACTTTTTTTTTTTTTTTACTTTCACATAGTTGTATCATTTGATTCATATAGTTGCATCATTTTTGGGGTGTGAGTATAATAATTCTTAGTCCGTTTTTCTTGCTTGAAGTCACAGTCCTGGTTAGTTAAACAGGACCAGAACTAGGTTTTGTTTTATTTTTTTAAAAGCCTGTAGTCTCTTTACTCTATACTTATTCACTATTTTATGAGAAATAGTATGTGGGTTGGGTCAGATTGCCTCTTTGTAGAAAAAGACTTCTGATTTCAGCTTAGAGATACAAAGAGCTGAAAAGAGCATCACCCCAGTCCCCACCCTTTACAGTCAAGGTAATAAGCTGACAAACTGGTAATTAATGACTTTCCTTGAACCCTTCAGAAAGCTGAGGTTAAAGGACAAACAACTACCTGATATCTGGGGAGAGACAAGCCCCTGCAGGGAAAGATGTTGCCAAACTCTTTATAAGCCGATGAAAAGAAGTTTAAATTAGTTGCTGAAGGGGAAAGCGCAGTGTGGGCTATCAAGAGAGAGTGAAGTCCCTGCAGGCTACAGACGGAAGTGTGAGGGCAGTCACACCCTCTTGTAGGATTTGCCTCCAGAAACGCAACAGGTGCTCATAGAGAAGAATGGGAAGAAACTTAAGGAAACTTCCCCCATAATATTGGCTGGAACAGGGATGCAGAAACCACTACTGAAACACTCCCAGATTCCTCTCCCCTCTCTTCTGGATATGTTGAGAAGCACTGTTCTCAGTAAAGAGTAAAGATAGATAGTAAAACTATCTGAAATGAAGAGTTTAGATCACCTACCTTTCTATAATGGCCAACCTTTCTCACAATATCTAATGGATCTCAAAGTAAAATTATGTCTTATGCCTGCAATTTTAAACAAGGAAATGCCAAATAGTATTTTTGGGAAAAAAAGAGGATGTTGCATTATCCTTTAGGCTATTGTAACTTTAAAAAAAAATAGAAATCTCACTGGTTTAGACAGTATATGTATATGTGTGTGTATGTATATATACATCAAATCAAGGGAAATGGGATATCTTGAACATATATCCTTGTAGTTCAGAAATAGCAATATAAATAAATCTCAAACTCCATGAAACAAACATTTTTTGTTGTAGTAGAAATTGGTTAAAGGGAATCATTGCTAGAAAGTTTTTCTGGTCTACACACCTAGAGATTAAGTAGATGTCACTTAGGCTATAATTGGTGAACTGAATTTACATATGAAAGGAAAGGTTTTGAACCTTTGAAGCCAGGGAGGTGATTTTCTCCTTGAAACTTCTGAATCTTTGTGTTTTAATATGATGTGTAGGACAGGAGCTTATGTTTAAACCATTAGGTGTTTTTACTGGAGAAAGGTGAGAGGTAAGGAGTAATTGTTACTGGGTGACAGTATAAAGTACTATCAAACATTTAGTTTCAGCTTGGATAATCATTTATCTTCTCTGCATCTAGAATACCAGACCTAATTATAATCAATTATGTGTTCCTTTCCTGTTGACTTTTTCCCCTCTTTCAAAAAAAATAGTAATTGTTTTTTTGGGGGGAGGGGTGAGGGGTGGGACAGAAAGGCATAAAAACCCCATTAGTTACAGAGAATTATTTGTTGTATAGAATTACTTATTACTCATGGAGAACTGTTTTAATGGGACATTTACTAAAAGTTGGAAATGATTTCTCTGGTGTAGTGGGAAGAGCATGGGCGTTGTAGAGTCAGACTTGGTTTTGAATCTCAGTTCTTGCACTACCTACCTATATAATCTTTGGCAAGTTTACCTCTTTGAGTCTCAGTTTCCTCTTCTATATTTGGGGGTGATAATACTTGTGTTAGTAGAGCTGATGTGATGATTAAATGAGCTAATATGTGTGCAGTGCATTGTGGGCTCCTAATACACTTGGTTTCCCTTCCTCATGACACCTAATGCTTCTCTCTCCAAGGCCACTCTCCTTGCCCCTTCTGGCTTGCAGGGGCCCTGCACTGCATCCCCCTGACTGCTTTTGCTCTGCTCCTTTCCTCCACCCCACTCTCCTTACCCCACGTGTGCACTTCTTCAGGGCACAGCGGATTATTGCTTCTTTTTCTTCCCTCTCTCCTCCTCTTCTTCCTCCTTTAATACTTATTGCATATGATGCTATACCCTTTAGATGTATTATGTCCACCAAATCTTCACCACAATTTTATTCCTGTTTTACACACGAGGCAACTTACACGTGGAGAGATGAGACTTCTCCTAGGTCACAGAGCTGACTATCTGACGCACCCAATTTGTGTGAATGGGTCACGTTCCTTGTGGGCTCCTTGTTACCCGTAGGGTCCAATTCCAGCTTCTTGCGGCAGAACACTAGAATGTTCACACTTGGGTCCCCACTTTATCCACTCATTCTTCACTCTAGAATCCTGCCCCACACAAAGTCATTCCCTAAACACCCCATGTTCTTTTAAAAAGAAAATTTTTTTGAGGGGCCAGGGATTGAACTCGGCACCTCATGTGTGGAGAGCCGGTGCTCAACCACTGAGCCACATCGGCTCCCCTGAGTTGTTTTCTTCATTTGTTTGCTTGTTGTATGTTTTTTTGTTTTTGTTTCTGTTTTTGTTTTTGTTTTTAGGAGGCACCAGGAACTGAACCCGGAACCTCCCATGTGGGAAGCAGGCACTCAACCGCTTGAGCCACACCTGCTCCCTTTTAAATTAAAAAAAAATTACTTTTTATATCATTGTTGCTTGTTATTCAGTCAACACAAGATAATAACCACAGTAACAGTAAATGTTTTAGTCAGTAGTTACACGCCCCCCTTATTTTTGTTCTTTTCTCAGTCTTGTGGGATTTGGGACAATGTCCACTCTGATTACTTCAGGTAGAGAAGGGACGTAGATATTATGGGGCAAAGGAAAGGAATTGTTTTACTCGCAGTTGAAGATACTCCTCCCTTTTGGGCTGAGGCTGGTCCATCATTATCGTGTTGCTGGTTGTCCAGGGCAGGCCCGAGGGACTGGAGAGTAGGAGCTGGCCGCACAGCTGCTGGGTTTCAAGGCTCCACCGGCATAGGAACAAACCAATGGCTTTAAGGCTCTCAGGAATATACTTAGCAAGTAAATTGAAAATTATAGGTTCAAATAAAAGAAGTAGAAGAAATATTATTAGGGGGTTTATACCCAAGTATAACTATGTTATATTGGGGAAATAGCTTTTCATATACCTAGATAGAGCCCATGGGGGGGTGTTGATTTCATGTGGCCGTGGGGCTTGCCTATTATACCATGTTCTTTTCCACTCGATGCCTTTCCATGTGCCATTCCTTAAGGCTGAAATGCCCTTTTTGGCTTTCCCCATCCATCTGTCAAGTTTCTGCTTCTACTTTGTAGTTTGGCAAAAATGTCAAACCCTCTGTGAATCCTGCCCTGGTTGTTATAGGGCTCCCAACTTCCATAGCCTCTTGCACATCTTGCATGGAAATTTGTGCTTTATCTGTCAGTTTCACTATACTGTTTCCCTAGAACTGCTCATGGGGAGCCTGGTAGGTGTTTCGTAATAATTTTCTGTTTGTGTGTGTATTATTATTGAGATAATTTTATTCTCACATGCAGTTTTAAGAAATACTAGAGATCCCTTGTACACTTTCCCCAGTTTTTCCCAGTGGTAACATTTTGCAAAACTATAGCATAATATCAAAAGCATGATGTTGATCTTGATTCAATTCACTGATCTTTTAATCAGATGTTCCCAGGTCAAACTTGAACTCATTTGTGTGTGTGTGTGTGATGGTATATAAAATGTTTTTACCTGTGTAGAATTTGTTCCACCACCACTTTCAAGATACCGAGCAGTTCCAACATCACAGGGGTCTCTGCAGTGCCTTTTTGTGACCATGCCCATGTCCCTCCCCTCCCCCACATCCCCACTCTTCCCACCCTCCTCCCTACGCCCTGGCAACCACCAATCTGTCCTCTCTTTCTAAAATTTTGTCATTTCAAAAA
>PVKH010014246.1:0-16555 GCA_004027955.1 Chaetophractus vellerosus
CACCACTTTAAAGTGTACAATTCAGTGGTGTTTAATATATTCACAAGACTGTGCGACCATCACCAGTAATTTCAGAACACTTTCATAACCCTAAAAGAAATCCTGTACCCATTAGCAGTCATTCCCTAGCCCCTGACAACCACTAATCTACTTTTCACCCCTCATGGATTTGTCTATTATAGGCCAAATAATTTTTGACAAAAGTGCAGAGGCAATTCAACAGAGAAAAAATATTTTTCAACAGCTGGATAACCATATGGAAAAAAACTGAACTACAATCTAAACCACACACCTTTTAGAGCACTTAGCTCCTAATCCACAGATATAAATGTGAAGTATAAACTATAAAACCTTTAGAAATAAACTTGGAATAAACTAGAAAACCTCTGTGACCTGGGATTATACAAAGAGTTCTTATACATGACACCAAAAGCATAATCCATAAAAGAAAAAACTGACAAACTGAACTTCACCCAAATCAAGAACTTTTATTCTGTAAAAGACAATGTCAAAAGAATAAAAAGACAAGCTAGGGACTGGAAGAAAATATTTTCAAATTGCATACCCAACCAAATGCTTTTATCTAGAATATACAGACAACACTCAAAACACAACAGTAAGAAAAAAAATTCAAAGTGGGCAAAACACTTAAAACAGATACTTTACCAAAGAGGACATATTAATTGCAAATAAACACATAAGATGTACATCATTGGCCAATCCCAAAAGGTTCCATACTGTATGGCTATATTTATATGGTATTCTTAAAAAGATAAAACCCTAGTGACAGAGACCATAGTGAGGGACAGATCAGTGGTTTCAAGGCTTAGAGGTAAGGTGAGGGTGCATCTACAAAAGGGTAGCTAAAAGGAGTTTTTTGGAGTGCTGGAACTATTATGAGTACTTATAAATACTACCATGAACATTTATTATGATTGCTGTGAGGGTTACATAAACCTATACATGTGTTAGAACTTATATAATTGTAGATCCCCAAAGTCCATCTTACTGTATATTAATTTTTCTTTTTTTGTCTTTTCTCTGTTTTTCTTTATATATTTTTTCTGTATATCAAATTTTTTTTAATTTACAAAAAGAAAATCCACAAATATCTGAAAAGGCTATTAAAATATTCCTCTCAGGAACAGATGTGGCTCAAGCAGTTGAGCACCTGCTTCCCACATGGGAAGTCCCAGGTTCAATCCCCAGGCCTGGCACCTCAAAAAACAACAACAACAACAACAAATTACTCTCTTGGATGTGGAGAGATAGGAACACTTATTCACTGTTGGTGGGAATGTAGAATGGTACAGCCACTGTGGAGGACTATGTGACAGTTCCTAAGGAAGTTGAATATAGACTTCCATGTGACCTGGCAATACCATTACTAGGCATACCCCCAGAAGAACTGAGAGCAGAGATACGAACAGACATCAGTACACCAATGTTCACAGCAGCATTATTCACGATTGCCAAAAGATGGAAACAACCCAGGTGTCCATCAACTGAAAATTGGATAAATAAATCGTGGTGTATACACACGATGGAATATTATGCAGCAGTATGAAGAAATGAAGTCGTGAAGCATATGACAACATGGATAAACCTGGAGGACATTATGTTGAGTGAAGCAAGGCAGAAACAAAAGGACAAATACTGTATGATTGTACTATTATGAACTAAATATACTGTATAAACTCATGAAGTTAATAATTTGAATATAGGTCACCAGAAAACAGAAAAGTGTAGATATTGGAAAGCTGAAGGTTAAACTGTGCAGAATTGGTAAAACGGTTGTTTGTAAATCTTTGGAAATGAATAGAAATGGTTAAAGTATATCATGATGTTTGTAACTAGCAGTGCTGTTGTATGGGTATGACAGTGGTTGAAAGGGAAAGTCTAAAGTTATGTATATTACTAAAAGGAAAGCTAAAAACTGTAATTTGGGACTGTATGAGATAGTGAAACCTCCTGTAAAACACAAATATAGGTGATATTGCATATACAAGACTGTTTTTACAAAATATAAATATAAATATACTAGAGGGAAGGAAAATAGCAGGGAGACTGAGGGGTGACGAGTTTTGTTTGTTTTTTATTTATTATTATTATTGGAATAATGAAAGTGCTCTAAGAATGACTGAAGTGATAAATGCTCAAATATGTGATTACACTAAATACCATTGTACACTTTGGATGGATTTATGCATTAATATGTATCAATAAAATTGATTTGTTAAAAAAAACTCAAGGAAGAACAAATATATATATATATATTCCTCTCTCTCCAACTATGTATCTGTGTAAAATCAGATTTTCTTCCTATATTTCAAACAAAACAAAATACTGCAACAAATTAAACACAGAACTCTGAGAATATAGCTGTCCTCTACCATACCAAATATTACTGAGGCTAGCAAAATGTGAAACAATGTCACTCATCTCACCAATTTATATTTTAATTTTGGAAAAAATTATGTTAACATGTTATAGTTTTATTATTTTCAAATAAATGATAAATTTTAAATTTCTAATATACTATATCAATAGACGTAAATCCATGTTTAGAAAAGGAACAGCAACCTTTTTAAGGTCCTCAATAATTTTTAATAGTGTTACATAAGAGGTCCTGAGATCAAACAATTTGAGTATAGCTGTATTATGTAGGAGAGATCTGTATTTTAATCAATTTTTCACCATTAGTAATCATGATTTACATACACAATGTTTTTTTCAATGATTAAACATTAAGTTTTTAATTCTACAGTCTAAAATTTAACAAATCATTCTTTCATTAAACATACATTTGATGAGTTCTCTGCCAAAAACTTCGGGAAATACTAAGATGAATAAGGCATAGTCCCTATCCTTTAGAATAAGAGTGACAAAAAAGATTTTATATTTTTTTCTTTATATCAATTTAACATTTTTTTAATTTACAAAAAGAAAATCCACAAATATCTGAAAAGGCTATTAAAATAGTATGTCCAGGGGCTGTCTGTATAGCCCAGTGGATAGGGCGCCAGTATACCACATGGGAGGCCCCGGGTTCGGTTCCCAGGGACCTCTCCTAGCGGACAGACCGCCTTGAGAAGGGAAAGCCGCCGTGGGCAGGGCAAAAAACTGCCACGGACAGGGCAAAGCCGCCATGGGCAGAGCAGGTCGCCCACGAACGGAGCACAGCCAGCCACCCGCAAACTGAAGCAGAGCTGGCTGTGAATGGAAGCAGAAGCCGCCCACAAGCAGGGCAAAGCCACCTGCGCGGTGACCGGTCTCGGCGCGTCGCCACAACAGGGGGAGACAAAGCAGATAGAGAGGAACACAGGAATGGACACACAGCAAGAGCAAGCAGAAAGGGGGGGGGGGGGATATATAATAAATAAAAAATAAATCTTTAAAATAAATAAATAAATAAAATAAAATAAAATAAAATATTATTTCCAGGGCAGCGTGACATGCTAATTTAAGAAGGATGCCAAGGCAGAATCTGGGTTCAACAGGAAAGTATGCCACAATCGAATAGCTATGCCAAACATGGTCTCAGAAACGAAACATTCATCCAATCAACAAGTATTTACTGAGAACCTACTATGTATGCCAGGCATTGCCTTTCAGCATGAGTCACAAGGAAAAAGCACATGAGAGGAGGTGACAATAACAAAAGTTTGGAAGCTAGATAGCAGATGTATAAGAGGTAACTGATCTAATGAACACAAGAAAGCTGAGCCCACACAAACAACAAGATTTACACTGCAAAATCCCAAAAGCTCAGGAATTGGTAGTACTAGATAGCTCTGGAAGTGGAAATGAAGGTAGAACTAATAAACAGAAGGATGGACTGAATTTCTGCCTAAGAGGATGTTAGCTCCCAAGATTCTCTCCCCTACTCCCCACAGAGTGACCCCACCAAAGCAGAAATCTATTTATTTCTGAAAAGGAAGAAATTAAGGGAAACATTGCTTAATGAATATGTATATCCTGCAGTTTTCTACCCCCTTCTCAGGTTCCAGAAACTGATAAATATGTCTTCCTCTTTAGGGAAAAGACAGGAAGAGTCAGTCAGTTAGATAACCCCACAATGAAGACTATAGTTAAAACACACCTGTACATATAAACACACAGCTTGCAAATAGCTTCATTCTTTTCTTTTCTTTTTTTTTTTTTTTTTTTAAGGCAAGGTAGTAAAGAGTTTATTAAGAAACAAGAAAAGGTAAGTACACAATCCAAGACATAGATTGCATGGATTGCTAGCGTGAGACTCACATGTGGGACCCCAGGTTAGGCCTTTAAGACCTTTTCTCCACCCCTTTACTAATTCGCAAACAGCTTCATTATTGAAAAGAAACAACCAAAGATTACCAAACCTGAGAAAAACATCTATTATGAAAGGCAGAGATCCACAACAAACAAACAAACAAAAAAAAAGAACTAGGATGAAACAGAGGCTACATTAGAATAAAACTCCATAAAAACTATCATTGGTATCCTGAGATGGATATTATATCCATAAAACAAGATATAATATACACACACATATATATGAGAAAACGAACTTTTAGAAATTAAAAATATAATATTTAGAAATGAAAAGTATAAGAAAAGGATTGGAAGATAAAGTTGTAGAGCAAATAGACAAAGACAGGGGAATTGGGAGAGAGAAGAAAAATTGGAGGACCAGTCAAGATATGTTTTAGTTTACAAATGCTGCTGGGAGCAATATACCAGAAATGTGCTGGCTTTTATAATGGGAATGAATTAGGTTAAAAGCTTACTGCTCTGAGGCTATGAAAATGTTCAAATCAAAGCATCATCCAAGATGCTGTCTCACAGGAGGTCGGCTGTTGGTGATCCTGAACTCCTGCCATGTGGCAAGACACAATGGCAGCTCTCCAGTCTGAGTCTCTGGACATCCTCACTTTCCGTCCAACAATCCACTGGTAAATGAATCCTGCAACAACTCTCAAAGTTAGCTTGGAAATGGCTCCTTCCCCAGTTGAACCTTGGGGTGACTACAGCCCACCTTGATTACAGCCTGTGATTGACCTTGAAGCAGAGTACCCAGATGAGTCACATCAAAAATCTTGACCCACAAAACTGTAAGATAATAAATGTCATTGTTTTAAAACATTAGGTCTGGGGGTAAATTGTTATGCAGTAATAGATAACTAATAAACCAGGTTTCACTAGTATGAGGCAATAGTTTCTATAAGCCGTGTATGGATCCTGGAAAATTAACGTAACACGGATGCAGTACCAAAGCTATCAAATGACTGTTTTGGATTCATTTTCCATTAACATTAATAAATTTTAAATAATCATGGCCCCACCCCAATCAACATGGAGGAATGAGATGCTTAAGGGCTCAGTCACCCCACAGAAGCTTTGAAGAACCAGCAAGAGTTGGCAGAAACATCTTTCTCAAAGCTCCAGAAAATAAAGGACTGCAGTAACTAGGCAAGACATGACTCAAGAAAAAGGTAACTTAAAAGTACATGGATTCTTCCATTAATTTTAACAAATGTACCACACTAACGCAAGGTGTTAATAATAATGATACAGGAATATTCTGTGTTTTGTGCATGATTTTTCTGTAAACCTACAACTTCTCCAATTAAAAAAAAAGTACACAGACCTGGCCCTCACTCCAAGTGCAGATCCCTGGCCTCAGTTCTGGAGGGAACAGAGTAACCTGTGCGCTCATACTGGGAACATGTATATCTGGCCCAGTTTGTATGGTGCTGGCCTGAAGGGCTCACTCGCCATCCTAGAACTTGCCCTGCCAGTAGAAGGCACCTCACAGGGCTCTCCTACAGAATGCATAAAGTGTAGTGCCCAGGACCAGGAGGAAAGTTTTCCTAAGGAGGAGGGGACATTCAGAACTGCATAATGGGGAATTCCTGGGCCACATGCACTTGCCCAAGATAACATGCATGTGCAGAAATGATCAGGGCAGCCCCTAGGCTTTGGCCTGGAGCTATTCTCCAAACTTATTGTATGGATAAGCTCTGAAGGAAAGCACCTGCAAAGGTCAATCTGCAAAGACAGAAAGGTTTTTTGTTGTAGTTGTTTTGAGTAGGTTCTAGCACCTGGCATTCAAGAAAAGATGTGTCATAACATTATTTGGATACAAGCTTAAGGAATAGATACCTCAAAGTCTAAGTTTCAGTGATATATTAAAATATGAAAATGCTCAGGTTTGAACAAAAGGTTACAAAGCATACAAAGAAACAGGAAGCAATGGCCCAGACAAAGGATAAGATTAAAATATTAGAAACCACCAATTAGGAGGACCAGACCTGGGACATACCAAAGACTTTTTTAAAATGTTTCTAAATATGCTTAAACAGCTAAATGAAAACACAAAGAATTACAGGAAATCACAAAAACAATAGATGAACACAAAGAGAAGATCAATAGAGAACTGGAAGTTATGAAAAGGAACCAAACAGAACTGAAGACCACAGAATCAGAAATAAAAATTCCTTAGAGGGAGTTCAGCAGCTGATTGGAGCTGGCAGAAGAAAAAAATCGGAGAACCTTAAGACTGTTGTAATCACTCTGAAGAGCAGGGAGTAGAATGAAGAAAAGTGACAAGAGTCTGAGGAACCTGTGGAACCCCATCAAGTGTACCAATATACTACATGTGGGAATCTTATATAGTATATTTCCCAATTCAAATCAAACACATGCATGTACACATCCAAGACACTCAACAAACTCCAAACAGGATAAACCCAAATAGACTCAGGCCATGACACATTAATCAAACTATCAAATGACAAAGACAAAGAGAGGATTCTGAAAGCCAACAAGAGAGAAACAATGTGTCACCTACAAGGGAGCCTCAAAAAACTTAAGTGCCAATTTCTCATCGGAAATCATGGAGGCAACTCAGCAGTGGGATAACATATTTAAACTGCTGAAAGCAAAATATTGCTAACCAAGAATTCTATATCTGACACTAGACCAGCCCTACAAGAGATACTAAAAAGAGTTCTACGGGGGGAAAGGAAAGGATAGTAGACAACAGATCAAAGCTACAAGAAAAAATAAGCATCTCAGGGAAGCGGATGTAGCTCAAGTGGTTGGGCTCCTGTCTACCATATGGAAGGCCCTGGATTCGATTCCTGGGACCTTCTGGTGAAGGCAAGCTGGCCCACGTGGCGCTGAGAGCCAGTACAGCAAGATGATGCAACAAAGGGAGACAAGCAGACACAGAAAAACACGCAGCGAATAGACACAGTGAGCACAAGTGGGAAGGGGTAGGGATAAAAAAATATTTTTAAAAATTAAAAAATAAGCATCTCTAGGTAGGGTAATGACATGGGTAAATATGTCAGTAATATACTTTGGGATTGTAACTTCACTTTTTACTTCCTAGAAGATCTAAAAGGCAAATGCATAAAATATAATGATAAATCAGTGATTTTGAACTCAATGTACAAATATACAATTTCTGAAATATATAAAGGTGGGGGGAAAGGAGCGGGGAAAGGAGGGATATAGGAATGTGGTTTGTATATACCATTGAAGTTAAACTGGTATCTAAACAAATAAAGAGTTATAGATTTAGGATGTTAAATTTTAAGCCCCATGGTAATTACAAAGAAAATACTGGAGAATATGCAGGCTCATAGAGACAGAAATTAGAGTACAGGTTCCCAAGAGTGGAGGGCAAGGGATATGGAGAATTAATGCATAATGGGTATAGAGTTTCTGGTTGGGAAGTTAGGAAAGTTTTAATAGTGGAAGATGGTGCAGGTACCATAAAATTGTTAATGTAAGTAATGCCACTTGATGGTATATTTGGGAGTGGTTGAGATGGGAAAGTTTATGTTGTATATATGTTCCCACGATTAAGAAAAAAAGAATGAGCAACTAAAGAGACAATGACAATTAAATGCAATAAGTGATCCTGGAGATGATCTAATAATGGAGGATAAAAGGCCCACAAGGTCATTTTGGGGACATGTGAAAAAACTGGAATATAGATGGTAAGCTTTTTATCAATATTAAATTTCTTGTACTTGTCAACTGCACTCAAGGTAGCTAGATAAGTGAATCTCCTTGTTTCTAGGAAATGTACATGGCAGTATTAAGTGCCATATACACTATACTCTAGTGTTCAGAAAATGGATAGATGGACAAATAGCCAGATGAATAATGGATAGATACATGGACTGAGAGATCAATGAATGAATGGATAGAATGACATGGCAAGTGTGCAAAAATATTAAAATTGGTGGATCTGGGTATCTAGGCAGGTAGGAGTATGTTGGAGTTCTCTGTACGAGGTTTGTATTATTTTTGTACCCTTCCAGTTTGAAAGAATTTCAGAATAAAATATTAAAAAAATAAAAATCATAGTATAAGAAATTTGAATACTGCAAGAGAAATAAAATACCCTAAACCTGAAAGTAAATAATTCAACTTGTAACATGTAAAATAACATGTGGTAAAAATCATGTGAAGCATTTGCTAGATAGAAAAAGTCTTAGAAGAAAGTCAATAGAAAGGGAAATACTCACATTTCCAGAAATAATACTGTCCAAAACAATTTCTATACTGCTTGAAATTTGATGAAAAGAAATTATTATGTTTGCTTGGTAGCTCAGAACTTAAACCTTATTACACAAATACTATTTATCAAATTCATATAAAAATATTTTTGTCAGCAAGAGAAAATTATTACTTTATAACTATAATTACAAATTAAATTACAGCATTTGCATTATTATAATTTTGCTCTTCGAGTTAATAGAAAAATTAGTTGATCAAAAGGGAATAAAAATAAACCAATGCCACCTACTATTTCTAGATTGGAAAAAGTACAAATTAGTTCCCAAATGTGTTTTGACTTGAAGTATTTTGAGAACCCACCCACATAAAGGAAGGAAGCATTATTAAGACTAATACTAAAGAAGAAATATGATCATTCAAAAAGTGAATACTGTCATACAATGCTGGTGATACTGTACTTTGGAAAGCTGTTTGCATCATAAAGTGAATCTGAAGATATGCATATACCCTGTGACCCAGCAACTCTTCTCCTAGGTATACATCCTAGAAAAACTCTTCTTTCATATGTACCAGGACACGAGTACAAGAATGTTCATGGTAGAACTGTCCATACAAGCCAAAACTAAAAACAATCCAAATATCCATTAAGAGAAGAATGGATAAAGTATAATATGTGCTAACAGTTAAAAAAAAAAAAAACTGTTACCGTAAGAAATTACCACATAGTGGCTTAAAACAACACAAATTTATCATTTTACAGTTCTGGTGATCAGAAGTTCAAAACCACTTTCACTGGACTAAGATGTCAGCTGGGCTGTGTTCTTTCTGGAGGCTCTAGAATTAATTATTTCAACGAAAAAATAGTTGAAATAAAATATAGTCTGTGAGCTTAAAAGGGAACATATGCTTAAATGGGAAAATTGAGATTGAGTAAGGAGAAATCTTTGGGCTTTCCTCATATAAGTACAGGATCAAAGAGTCAGTATATATCTGTATCATCACTATTGAGACAGGTCCAGGATTTGCAAAGATCTAACACTCAACTTTAAAATCATTGTATTTTCTTAGTAGATTCATGGTTACCTAGGGCTGGGAGATTGGAGGGAAATATGGGTGAATGTAAGGGTACAGGGTTCTTTTTGGAGTAATGAAAATGTTCTAAAATTGACTGTGGTGATGGTTGCACAACTCTGAATACACTAAAGACCGATGAGCTGTACACTTTAAATGGATGAATTTTATGGTATGTAAATCATATCTCAATAAAGCTGCTGCCAAAAAAATGTGGTGAATGAAACAGTGGCTATATTACATGTCTCATGTTTAAAAATTTTTCTAAATTGTTTTGAAAATAAAACAAGCTGAGAAGACACAAGTTTACAAAGACTACACACCAGCTAAATTTTTCAAGGCATCTAATATATTGTTGTAAAGACAGAAACAAGGTTCAAAAGATAAGATAAACACAGCAAAAGTCTCATTTTAATCCCTCAGGTCTTAGTAAGAACGCCCATGAAGGGTTAATAAGAATAAAGATTTGTGAATATTCCTATTTGCTGACAACAAAAGAGGAAGAAATTTAACCACCAGTCATGCTTCAATAATTTCTCCTAAGCTTTCACAGGAGGTAAATTATACTTCCAGCAGCCTGGAATTTCTCTGGGCTCAATAAACATATCCAGGAAAGTAAAATATCTATTTAAAGTGAAGAAAAACTTTATAAAGTCAGTATGATTAAAACTACTGACAACAGAATGAAAGTATAAACAACCTGGTTCTCCTCTCTCTGGCTACAATACTAACAACACATAAACAAAATTTTCTCTTATATAAAGTACAGTGTAAAGGCCAGAGTGCAAGGAAACCACTAAACAAGATCATTCCTTGGGTAAAATCTATGTAACCAAAAAACCAAAGCATTATGTCAGTGATTCTCCCACTAAAACAAAGAAAAAAATCAACAATATACAGAATCTTCTCTGCAATAATCCTCATTGTAATATGATTTTAAGTATATTCACTTCCTTTTAAAAATAACAAAGCTGAAGTAAAAAAAGTCAAGTAATTCAAGGGCCTACAATATATTATGGTAAAGAGAGGAACAGGGGCCAGCTGTAGCTCAATTGGTAGGGTGCCGGTTTACCACATGGGAGGCCCCAGGTTCGGTTCCCAGGGCATCTTTGAGTGGGCAGACTGCCTTGAGAAGGCAAGCTGCCGTGGGGAGGGCAAAGCCGCCGTGGGCAGGGCAAAGCCGCCGTGGGCAGGGCACAGGCAGGGCAAGCCACCTGCAAGCAGGGAAAGCCGCCCGCAAGCAAGCAAGGCTGCCACACAGTGAGCTGACTTGGTGGACCTCCACAACGGGGGGGGGGGAGACAAGCAGACACAGAAGAACGCAAAAATGAACACAGCAAGGACAAGCAGAAAGAGGGGGATATATCAAAAAAAAAAAAAAAAGAATGCATTAAAAAAAAGAGGAGAACAGATTCAAATCCTCATCTTCAGGCCAACCTTTTACAAATATGAATTCTTTTGCATAATTAACAGTTTATATTCATTTATTTAGTATTTATTAATTCAAGAGGCTAGTGGTTATTCCAACCTTATTTTCTAAACCAAATAATTAGGTACCAATATATAATAAAGGATATTTTTTCTAATTTAAAAATATATTTTTATCTTTCAAAACTTAGAAAAATATTCAAATTATATTCTAATTACCTGTACATTTAATGAATCACCTATTTGATGCTGAACCCTAGCTAGAGAGACACCCATAACTACTTACCTATAAGAGTTTTCTTATAAGCATACATTCCCTGGCTACTGGTAATGTCTAGTCCTAACTTCTGATCGTTTGCACAGAAAGTGTGAAACACAGGAACTCTGTCAATGCTCAAGCAACTGATACCTTTCAGGACTTCTGTGAAGGTTTAAATCAAATTTATTTTTTATATTTCATTTTTTCCCTTTACTAGAGAAGTTGTGGGATTCATGCATTCATGGTATTTCCATATACCACCCCACACCAACACCTTGCATTGGTGTGGAATACTTGTTTCAACTGATAATAGCACATTTTTATTTTTACAGTTGTACTATTCATTAAAGTCCATGGTTGAACTTAGGGTTCACTGTTTGTATAGTGTAGTTCCATGGATTTTAAAAAAAAACTGTTATTCTGTTATCATAAGTACTATCTAACATTTTCCCTTTTTAATCATATTCAGATATATATTTCAGTGCTGATATAATTGCATTCACAATGTGGTGCTACCATCACCACCATCCAACACCAAAACATTTCCTTTGTTCCAAATAGGAATCTTGTACAAATATTGTATGATCTCACTGATTTGAAACGATTAGAAAAAGCAACCTCAAAGAGTCAGAATCTAGAATATACATTACTAGGAGACAGGGTGGGGATAGGGAATAGAAAGTTAAGGCTTAAAATGTACAGGATTCCCTCATTCCAAAGTCAGTTGGTCTTTATAAAGGGTATTTATTTGGGGTAGAAGTCCACAGTTACCAGGCTATAAAGCATAAGTTTCTTCCCTCACCAAAGGCCACTGCCACGTATTGGAGGAAGACAGCTGCCGACGTCTGCCAGGGTTCAGGCTTCTTGGGTTCCTCTTTCTGGGGCTCCGTTTCTCTCCGGGCTCAACTCCTCTGGTTCCTCCACAAGGTTAGCTGTAGACTATCAGGCTCTCTAGGCTTTGCCTCTCTCCACAAGGCCAGCTGTAGACTCTCAGGCGAACAGCTCATGTCATTTTCCTGGGCCTTCTCTCCTTCCTCACAACCAAGCTCTCTTACTTACCAGGGCTCCAGCTCAAGATTCCAACATCAGAAGTACCCCAACTCTGTCCTTTGCCATGCCTTTTATCTTTGATTTCCCACCCACCAAGGGGTGGGCCTCAATGCCCTACTGACTATATCAAATGGCCAAACTGCTAGAATATGCTATATTAAATTAAATTATTTTCTCTTATGTTGAACCACACTTGCATACCAGGGAAAAATCCCACTTGATCATGGTGTATAATTCTTTTACTATACTGTTGGATTCAGTTTTGCTAGTATTTTGTTGAGGATTTTTGCATCTATATTCAAAAGAGATATTAGTCTGTAGTTTTCTTTTCTTGTGTACCTTTATCTGGCTTCGGAATAAGGGTGATGTTGGCTTTCTAGAATGAGTTAGGAAGTGTTCCCTTCTCTTCAATTTTTTGGTAGAGTTTCAGCAGAATCGGAGTTAAGTCTTTGAATGTTTAGTGGAATTTCCCTGTGGAACCATCTGATCCTGGGCTTTTCTTTTTTGGGAAGTTTCAATTTCTTTACTAGTAATTGGTTTGTTGCGATCTTCTATTTTGTCTTGAGTCAATGTAGGTAGTTTGTTTCTAAGAATTTGTCCATTTCATCTAGGTTAACTCATTGTCATACAGTTGTTCATAGTATCTACTTATAGTTCTTTTTATTTCAGTGGAGTTGGTAGTAACATCCCTTTTTTGTTCTGATTTTTGTTATTTATATTCTCTATTTCTTTATTAGTCTAGCTATAGGTTTGTCAATTTTGCTCTTCTTTTCAAAGAAATAACATTTGGTTTTGTTGATTCTATTTTTTTGTTTGCTTGTTTTCTATTTCATTTATCCCCACTCTAAATTATGCTATTTCCTTCTTTCTGCCTGCTTTGGGTTTAGTTTGCTCTTCTTTTTCTAGCTCTTCCCAATTTTAGGTTAGGTCTCTGATTTAAATTTTCTTCTTTTTCATTGTAAGCATTTAGAGTTATAAATTTCCCCCTCAATACTACCTTAGCTGTGCCCCATAAGTTTTGGTATATTCTATTTTCTTTTTATTTGCCTCGAGATATTTCCTAATTTCACAACTGATTTCCTCTTTAACTCACTGATTTTTTTTAAGAGAATGTTGTTTAATTTCCACATATTTGTGGGGTTTCCATTCTCAGAGTCTCTGTTACTGATTTCTAGCTTCTTTCTAGTTGTGGTCAGACTATATACAAGGTATGATTCCAATATTTTTTAATGTATTAAGACTTGATTTGTGACCCAATATATGGACTTTCCTGAAGAATAATCCATGTGGCACTTGAAAAGACTGTGTATTCTGTTTTCTTTGAGTGCAGTGTTCTACATACGTCTGTTAGGTCTATCTGGTCTAGTGTATCATTCAAGTCCTTTACTTCCTTATTGATCTTCTGACTAGACGTTCTATCCATTATTGAGAATAGTACATTAAAGTCTCCTACTATTAATGTAGAATTGTCACTTTCTCCCTTCAAATCCTTCAGTATCTGTCTCATATAATTTGAGGCTCTGATTGTTAGGGGCTTACATATTTATAATTATTAAACCTTCCTGTTGAATTGTCCCCTTTATCATTATGTAATGACCAACTTTGTGCCTCATAACTATTTTGACTTAAAGACTACCTTATCTAATATTAGTATAGCCAGCCCATACTATACTAATATATATTATCATATATTTTGGTTATTACTTGCATGGTATATATTTTTTCCAACCTTTCACCATTAACCTACATGTATCTTTGACTCTAAGGTGAATCTCCTGCAGACAGCATATAGTTTTTTATCAATTCTGCCTACCTGTCTTTTGACTGGAGAGTTTAATGCATTTACATTTAAAGTCACTACTGATAATACAGGTCTTTTTTCTGCCATTTTGCTATTTAGTCTCTATAAGTCATACATCTTTTTTTGTCCCTCACTTTCATTAAAGCCTACTTTTATGTTTATTTGCTTTCTTGTTTTCTACAATATTGATTGCCTTCTCATCTCACCTGGATATATATATATATATTTCTAAACAAGTCAATTGTATTGATACATATTAATAAAGCATACAATTTATCCAAAGTGTATAATCAATGATATTTGTTGTTGTTTTTTAAATAATTTTTTATTTTTTAAAAGATACTTAGATTACATAAATGTTACACAAAAATTATAGGGATTCCCAAATGCCCCACCTCCCACCCCTTCCACAACCCTCCACAACAGTATTTGGTATAAGCACATAGTTGTGCATTCATCACTTTAATCATCATTAAAGCATTTTCATTATTTCAATAATTATAATAATAAAAAAGAAAAACAAACAAGGAAATTCCTCACCTCTCAATCTGTTTCCCCTGATGAACATAGTTGTTATTTCTGGCTGTTTTTGCACAATTATTTATTTGTTTATTAAACAGTTTCATCGAGATATATTCATATACCATATGATCTATCCAAATTGATATATTTTTAATCTGTTTTCCTTGTGGTTACCATAGGGTTAAAATTTTACATCCTAAACATGTAATAATTATATTTGGTTCAATACCAACTTTAACGTCAATAGCATGCACATATATTTTCCTATATCCCTCTGTCCCCCCACCATTTTTTTGTACTTGTTACCACTTATATCTTTGTATATTGCCATGTTCAAAAACCTAGAATTATCATTACTTTTTATGCATTTTCATTTTAGCACCTGTAGAAAGTAGGAAATGGAATTATACAAAAAAATACAATACAATAATACTGGCATTTATAATTTCCCAAATGGTTACCTTTACCACAGGTCTTTATTTCTTCTTGCTGCTTTGAATCACTGTCTACTGCCCTTTCATTTCAGTCTGAGGTACTTCCTTCAGCTTGTAGGGCAGGGCTAATAGTGATATACTCCCTTGGCTTTTGTTTATCTGTGAATGTCTTAATCTCTCCCTCATATTTTAAAGCGAATCTTGCTGGATATAAATTCATGGCTGGTAGTTGTTTTCCTTCAGCACTTTAAGTATTTCAACCTACTGCCTTCGTGCCTCCATGCTTTCTGATGAGAAATCAGCACTCTATAATTGCGATTCCCTTCTATGTAACATATTACTTTACTCTTGCAGCTTTCAGAACTCTCTCCTTGTCCTTTGTATTTGATAGTATAATCAATATATGACAGGATGTATATTTCTTCATGTTTGTCCTGTTTGGTGTTCCCTGAGTTTCTTGAATGTGCTGAGTTTCTTGAATGTGCTGTGATCAGTGATCAGCCATATACACCCCTATTCTTGGGGAAGAGGACTTTTATGTTCCTTTCTGTCAGCAGCAGCTAGCTGGAGACTGGGACCTGCTATGCAAGTGGGGGATGGGTGCCAGTAGCCACTGCACAAAGAGAACAATTTACAGTTACTGTAATTTATCAGCTTCTTCCTCTTGCTATTCCCTGGATACTTTACAGTGTTCTTCTGGCCTCCAGAATTTCAAAATAGTTATTTCAGACAGTTCCTGCCTGTTTGATAGTTGTTTTGGTAGAAGACTGACTCCTGGAGCTCTCTATTCCACCATATTTATTTTTAATTAAGTATTTAAGTACTTAAAGCTTTATTACATCCACTAACTTCTAAATCTGATAGAGGATGCAGGATGAACTGTGACTGATAAAACAGAAGTCTACTTGCCTGACCCCACCTCCCAGACTGGGTTAGGTCTATCTGTTATTTGTTCAAGTAGCATTCTGCATTTTCACTTCATAATACTTGGTATATGTTTTGGTCAGCCAAAGGCGTGCCTTTTGACATATACCAAAGATTGGTCGGTCTTTATAAAGGGTATTTATTTGGGGTAGAAGCTTACAGTTACCAGGCCACAAAGCATAAATTTCTTCCCATACCAGAGTCCACGTGTTGGAGGAAGATGGCTGCCGACGTCTCCAGGGTTCAGGCTTCCGGATTCCTTTGTTTCCGGGGCTGCGTTTCTCTCCGGGCTTAGCTCCTGCTTTCTTCACGAGTTCAGCTGAAGACCATGAGACTCTCTGCGCTGTGTCTCTCCACAAGGCCAGCTGCAGCCCATCCGGCGATCAGCTCACTCCAACATCAGAACTGCTTCTTTAAATCTCCTTCTCCAAATCTCCTCTCTGCTTCTCTCTAATCTCTGCTTCTACTTGAGTCCACCCCCACCGAGGGGTGGGGCTCAATGTCTCACTGACGTGGCAATTAACGCCCTACTCATAACTTAATCAT
>PVKH010014247.1:0-16554 GCA_004027955.1 Chaetophractus vellerosus
AAAAAAAAAGAAAATTATCTCCTTTGTGGGGCTTTTCCCTTAGCACATTCTGAGTTAGTTGAGAAAGTCAAAGACATAGCTAATAGAAAATAAGATATCATCTATATTACTGAAAAATAAGCTGATATTTGAGAGTGTGACTGGGTATGCAGCAACAGGTTATACCCAGTCACTTGGAAAGCTGTTGGCTCCATCCAATGTAAAATTTAAGGCATGGGGTTGAAGAGCAGGCTGTCTGCTTCCATTCAACAGCCTGGCCATCAAAAAGAAAAGGAAGGAGGTAGCTGGGTTATTCACGTCCCATTTCTCTGGCAAACTCTTCTTTCTATCAGGTAACTCACTCTGAAGGATGAGTAAAAGGGTCAAGATAACAGACCTCCTAGATGTTTAGAGAAAATGGGAAAATTATTACTCATAGAAACCATGGGTATGGGAAAGATGCTTCCCCCACTATAAAAGGATAGAAATGTATGCAACATATTTTTAATGGTAATTAAGGCATCATAATATACTAGAACAAGCTATAAAATAGGAATGTAAAGGCATCCTTTAATTTATTCTATGTATGAGCTCTCTGTCATACATATTGGTTAATCTGAGATGCTTTTTCTTTTTAACTTCTAAGGGAGGTATAAGAATACTACTCTTTTTCGCATTTCTTTGCTGCTTCCAAGTTTTACTACTATCAAATGTCAATTAGTATCCTCTGAGGTTATATGACTCCTCTGAGACTGTAACCTGTAAGTTATTGTCTACTGTTCTTTTCATCTCTATCACCTTTTGACCAGCAGCTACTCTCTGATATTCATAAACGACTTTGGTTCATCCTCACTCCAAAATCTCCTGGCGTAATGGTAGATTAAAAGAAATGTGTGTGTGTGTATGTATGTAATGTAAATAACCCATCATATACCATAATTTCGAACTTCTTCAACCCTAGTATACCTTCACTCCTGTGCCATTTTAGCAATAGATTCTGCTACACCTCTGAAAATCTTAAATTCAGTACTATATACCAAACTTTTCCCAAATCTCTTTTTCCCTAAATGAGATAACTACATAAAACACCTAGAATAATATCTTGCACGTAATGGTTATGTAGGAGGTGATAGCTCTTGTTATTATTATTGTTACTCCTGGTTTTACTTCATTGTTGCCACAAAGCTTGGTGTTTGATCAAATATTTCCATTCCCTTGATTCGTCACATTTCTTTCATGCTATGAGCCCATTCCAAACTTCATTTCTTTCTGTTTTCCTTAAAACCAGTGTTATCCTGAGCCATTTTACTTATTGATGCCCCCATAGCATTCCTCCCCCTTGTCCTTATATCACACCTATTGTGGAAATGCCCAACAGCAAATTAGTTCTACCATCTATCTGCTGTGATCTTCTAAATGCTGCTGAAATTTAATACACCCATTGCTATGATTGTTTTAGGGATGGCATAAGGAAACTGACATTCCAAGAGTTTAAGTAACTTATCTCTGGCCACACAGCTAGAATGTGTTAGAGCTGTAATCAACACACAAGTCTAGCACTAAAGCCAAATCTATCTGAAGTCAAACCCTATGTTCTTCATTATCATTGGATACTATATTAGTCAGGGTTTTCTAGGGAAACAGAACCGACAAAAGATGCCTGTAAATAGTATGAGATTTTATAAAATTGTCTTACGCAACCATGGGGATGCACAAGTCCAAATTCTGTAAGGCACGCTGGAAGCCAGGGACTCGAATGAAGGTCATTGTTGAATTCCCCAGGAGATGTTAGCTATCTGAATTAGAGATGGGAATTCTTTCTCTGAATGCTGAAATCACTTCACCTTTTAAGGCCTTCCACTGACTGGATGATACATCACTCATTGTTGATGGAACCTCTTCAGTTGATTGTAGATGTAATCAGCCATATATGCAGTCAACTCACTGATGATTAAAGTCCATGAAGTGGGGCCGGCTGTGGCTCAGTTGGTGGGGCGCCGGTTTGCCACGTGGGAAGCCCCGGGTTCAGTTCCCGGGGCCTCCTTGGGCGGGCGGGCCGCCTTGAGAAGGCAAGCCGCCATGGCGGGGCAGGGCCACCGTGGGTGGGGCGGGCCCCCACGAGCAGGACAAGCTGCCCGAGAGCAGGCAAGGCCACCTCTGCGTGGTGGGCTGACTCGGCGGGTCGCCGCGGCGGGGTGGGGGGGGCGGGCAGACACAGAAGAACGCAGAGGTCAACATGGCAAGAACAAGCAGAAAGGGGGGGGGGGAATGTATAATTTTTTTAAAAAAAAGAGTACTTAATCTACCTTAAAAAGAAAAAAAAGTCCATGAAGTGCCACTGTATTACAATTAGCCAGTACTTACTTGACCAAACAATTGGGCGCCATTACCTGGCCGAGTTAACACATTAGCCTAACCATAACAGCTCCCTTGTCTCTGTTTCAAGTCCAGTTTTCTGCCAGTATGGATTTTTTAAATTATATATCACAATAATGATAATAATAACCAACATTTATTGAGCATTGACTGTGTTGGGCTAGTGTTAACTTATTCTCCCACAAACAGTAGGAGATGGATACGCATGCATATTTTGCAGATGAGTAAACCAAGATATAGAAAGGTTAAGTAACTTCCCCTAGGTCACAGAACTAGTAAGTGGTGAAGCTAGGATTTGAACCCATTTGTTGTACACAAATTTTATTGAGTGTCCAGGTGTCAGGCCTGATTCTAGATTCTAGCATCCTTGTTTATAACTACTATATTGCCTGATATGACCTGACCTCTTTTCTTCCTTATTTAAAACCCTTTAGTGGTAGCCTATTACTTGTAAGTTAAAGATAAATTCCTTTGCAAAGGCTTCATGACCTGTCTCTGACTCCTTTTTCATCCTAATTTCTCAGTTTCCTATTTATATTCTAGGCTTTACCCATATTGAACTATTTCCCATTCTTAAAATATACTGTATACTTCTTTGACCTTTCCTCTTTTAATCTTGCATTTCATCTTTCTAAATGCAATTTAAACAATTCTGGGCCCGGCTGTAGCCCAGTGGATAGGGCGCCAGTACACCACATGGAAGGCCCTGGGTTCGGTTCCCAGGGACCTCTCCGAGCGGGCAGACCACCTGAGAAGGCAAAGCCGCCGTGGGCAGGGCAAAAAGCCACCACAGGCAGGGCAAAGCCACCACGGGCAGGACGAGCCACCTGCGAATGGAGCAAAGCTGCCTGTGAATGAAGAAAAAAAAAAAGCCTCCCGGGAACGGAAGCAGACCCACCCACAAGCGGAGCAAGCAGCCTGCTCAGTGAGCTGACTCGGCGCATCGCCGCAGCAGAGGAAGACAAAGCAGACATAGAAGAACACACAAAAAATGAACACACAGCAAGAGCACGCAGAAAACGGAAGGGATATGTAACAAAAGAAAAAAACAATTCTGATCTTTTCTGATCATCTCCCTTAGAAAACAATGGTGAGCTCCCCCTTTTGTGTCATCATTGCATATTGTATTATTAATAATTATTACTCTATCATACACTAATACCATTCTATTGGCAGTATTTATTTACATTTCTATCTCCCCAGCATAACTATGACCTACTTAGGAATAGGACCATAAGTTGCTTATTTTGGTTTCTCCATCACAGTAGATACTTAGTAAGTATTCATTATGTATTAGTTGAATAAAGGAAAAGAAATTATGCAAAAACAACTTTAAAACTAAAAAGCAGTGGTTCTTAACCTCCTTTTTCCCTTTGTGTGTGTGTGTGTGTGTGCACGCATGCGTGCACTGGATCCAAATCAGGCCTCCTCTTGGAAGGTTCTAGAGCATCGTGGTTGCTCTTCTTGACAGCTCCTCATGCAAGCCATGAGGCTTGTCATTTTACACATGCTGGAGAAAGGGGCCTGGTTTCATGAGCGTAGTGTGGGTCACATAGTAGCTGCTCAGAACATGCAAGCCAGTGCCAGATATCTGGAAAGTGGTAGCTAGTGGTAGCCAGGATCCCCAAGTCCACTGCCTTTGACATCCCAGAGTGCCCCCTGCCACTTGTTCCTTTTTAAGCATGCAAACTACTCAACCTTTTTTTTTTTTTTCAATCACCTTAATACACCAGAGGGACTTGACAAACTATGATCAATACAGAGATTCACAAATAATGAGACACATCACAATCTTAGGAGAGAGAGGCATATATAGTTTAAAAGTATTTGCTTGCTTTTTTTTTTGTAAAATTTATTTTATTTATTTATTTCCCCCCTTCCCTTCATTGTTTCCACTTACAGTGTCTGTTCGTCTGCCATGTTTCTTTATTTTTTTTTTTAATTTTTAAAGGATTTATTTATTTATTTTTATCTATTTTTACCCTCCCCCGCCCCGGTTTTGCTGGTTTTGTGTCCATTTGCTGGGCAACTCTCTGTGTCCATTTCCTGCCCTCTCTTCTCATCCTTCTCCTGCTGTCTTCACTGGGATTCGATCCTGCAAACCTACAATGTAGAAGAGAGGCGTCCTGCCGCCTGCGCCTCCTTAGGTCCTGGTTTTTCGGCACATCTCGTCTTAGCTCTCCCTGTGTCACTCTCCCGTTACATCATCATCTTGCTGCGTGGCTCATGGGGACTGATGGTGCACCCACGCACGGAGCCTGATGGCTCACCTACACACGGGGCCTGGGGGGCTCACCCGCTCCCACGGCCTGACAGTGCATCTGCGCACAGCGCCTGGCGGCCCGTGCGCCTTCTATATTTTTCTTTTTTTCATTTTTACTGGGAGGTCCCAGGGATCAAACCCAGGTCCCTCCATATGGGAGATGGACACACAACCATTTGAGCCACATCCGCCCCCCGGGTCCCAATTTCATTTATTGTGAGTACTCTCTATTGTAATATATTCCACATTTTGTTTATCCATTCATTGGTTGATGGACACCTGGGTTGTTTCCATCTTTTAGCAACTGTGAACAATGTGGCTATGAACATTGGTGTACAAATGTCTGTTTGCATCCTTGCTCTCAGTTCTTCTGAATGTATTTCTAGTAGTGGGAGTGCTGCATTGTATGGCAGTTCTATATTTAGCTTCCTGAGGAACCACTAAAATGTCTTACACAGAGGCTGCACCATTTTACATTCCCACAACACTAAAGGAGTGTTTCTGTTTTTTCCACATCCTCTCCAGCACTAGTAGTTTTCTGGGGCTTTTGTATTTGTTTGTTCATTTTTTAAATAAAGGGCATTCTATAAGGCATGAAATCTGTCATTGTAGTTTTGATCTGCATTTCCCTAATAGCTAGTGATATTGAGCAATTTTTCATGTGCTTTTTGGCCATTTGTATTTCTTCTTTGGAAAAATTTCTGTTCCAGTCTTTTGCTCAGTTTTTAATTGGGTTGCTGGTCTTTGTATCATTGAGCTGTGATGGCCACTTTATATAACATGGAGCTCAGACCCATGTTGGATATGTGGTTCTCGAAATTTTTCTCACAATGAGTAGAATGCCTTTTCACCTTCTTAGCAAAGTCATTTGTTTAATTTTGAGAAGGTCCCATTTATCTCTTTTTTTCTTTCATTGCTCATGTTTTGTGTGTAAGACTTAAGAAACTACCACCTACCACAGGATCTTGAAGATGTTTCCCTACATTTTCTTCTAGAAGTTTTATTTTTGTCACTTTTATATTTAGGCCTTTGATATGTTTTGAGTTAATTTTTATATAAGGTGTGAGGTAAGGGTTCTCTTTCTTTCTTTTAGCTGTGGATATCCAGTTCTTCCAGCACCATTTGTTGAATAGACTGTTCTGACCCAACTGGGTAGGTTTTGATAGCCTTGTCAGAAATCACTGACTATGTATGTGAGGGTTTATAACGTCAGGAAGTGAGTGGAGAAGTTTGTTCTTTTTAAAGATAGTTTTAGCTATTTGAGGCCCCTGACTCCTTCCAAATAAGTTTGATAATTTAGGTAGAATTGACATCTTAATGATATTTAGTCTTCCAATCCCTGAACACAGAATGTCCTTCCATTTATTTAGGGCTTATTTGGTTTCTTTTAGCAATGTTTTATAGTTTTATAAATACAGATCCTTGGTTAAGTTTATTCCTAGATATTTGATTCTTTTAGTTGCTATTATAAATGGAATTTTTTTCTGACTTCCTCTTCAGATTGCTCATTAGTAGTGTATAAAAATGCTGCTGATTTTTGTGTTAATCTTGTATCCTGCCACTTTGCTGAACTTGTCTATTCTAGTAGCTTTGTGTGGATTTTTCAGGGTTTTCTAAGTATAGGATTATATCATCTGCGAATAGCAAAAGTTTTACTTCTTCCTTTCCTATTTGTTTCTTGCCGAATTGCTCTAGCTAGAACTTCTAGTACAACGTTTACTAACAGTGGTGGCAGTGGGCATCCTTGTCGTGTTCCCAACCTCAGCGGGAAAGCTTTCATTCTTTCACCATTGTGTACAGTGTTAGCCATGAGTTTTTCATATATGCACTAAAACATTTCAAGAAAGTTTCCTTCTATTCCTTTCAGAGTATTTTTACCAAGAAAGTCAAATGCCTAATCTGCATCAATCAAGATGATCTTGTGATTTTTCTTCTTCAATTTATTAATGTGGTATATTACACTAATTGGTTTGCATGTGTGGAACTACCCTTGCATACCTGTGATAAAACCCATTTGATCGTGGTGTATAATTCTTTCATGTGCTTTAGGATTTGGTTAGCAAGTATTTTGTTGTTCATTTTTGCATCTATGTTCATTAGAGAAATTGGTCTGTAATTTTATTTTAATTTTTTGTACAATCTCTGTCTGGCTTTTGTATATAGGGTGCCATTGGCACCATAGAATGAGTTCCGTGGTGTTCTCTCCTGCTTAGTTTTTTGGAAGATTGGTATTAGATCTTCCTTGAATGCTAGATAGAATTCATCTATGAAGCTGTGGTCCTGGGCTTTTCATTTTGGGGAGGTTTTTGATGACTGTTTCAATCTCATTACTTGTGATTGGTTTGTTGTTTATGTCTTCTATTTCTTCTAGGGATTAGTAAGAAAGGATTGGTAAGTTTTTGGTCATTCTTCCCTCAAATATTTTTCCTGCCCCTTTTCTCTTCTCCTTCTGGGACACTTAACATGTATGTTTGTGATTTTCATATTATCATTCAATTCCCTGAGACCCTCTTCCATTTTTTCCACTTTTTTCTCTTTCTGTTCTCCTGTCTTTTCTTTTATTATGTTCTCCTGTCTTTTCAAGTTCACATGCTGTATCCTCCAGCTCTCTTATTCTATTCTTAACCAATTCAAATCTGCTATTATATGCCTCTAATGCATTTTTTTTTTTTTTTGTTTACATATCCCCGCCCTCCCACTTTCTGCTTGCTCTTGCTATGTGTCCATTCTTCTGTATTTTTCTATGTCTGCTTCTTGTCTCCCCCCGTCTTTGCAGCGACACTCCAGTGGGCCCTCCACGCAGGCGGCTTGCTTCATTCTTGGGTGGCCCCATTCCGTTTCACAGGCGGCTCCGCTCTGTGTTTTGCGGGCAGCAGAGCTCCGTGTTTTGCGGGCTGCTCGGCTTCTGTGATTCGCGGGCGGCAGCTCCGTGTTTCACAGGTGACTTTGCCATGCCCGTGGTGGCTCCGCCCTGCCCATGGTGGCTTTTTGCCTTGCCCACGGTGGCTTTGCCCCGCCCACGGCGGCTTGCCTTTCTCAAGGCTGTCTGCCCGCTCGGAGAGGTCCCGGGAACCAAACCTGGGGCCTCCCATGTGGTATACCAGCGACCTTATCCACTGGGCTATCCAGCCGGCCCCCTCTAATGTATTTTTAATCTTATCCATTGTGTCTTTCATTCCTGTAAGCTCTGTTACTTTTCTTTGTGGGCTTTCAAATTGTTCTTTATGCTCATTCAATATCTTAATATCCTTTATCTCTTTTAGGAAATTTGTGTGAACATCATTGATTAGTTGTCTTAAATCCTGTTTCTTGTCAGGATTTTTTATTTGATCCTTTGGCTGGGCCATATATTCCTGTTTCTTAGTATGGCTTGTAATTATTTGCTGGTGTCTAGGCATCTGATTATATTGGTGAATTTACTCTAATGGTTGATTTCTCCCTCTTGCCTAGTGGTTTTGTTTCATGTCTCTTATTTGATTTTTGGTTCAACTTATTTTAAATCTTTAAGATTATCCCACTTAAGTCATCAAAACAAGGCCAGGCATCCACTCATGAGGCACAGACCAGATCAGTGAAGCCTGGGACATGAGAGACTCTAAAAAACATTTTTACTTCTTACAGTTTTCCAGGTGCCAGCAGGTGACACTCTTTGGCGAACCTTTCCATGGATATATGTCTTTTAACCTCCACTCACTGGTGGCTCTGGTCTGGCCAGAGCCAAGATTCAAACTCACCAAAGAGAAACCACTTTATACCCTCCCCCACAGCCTCCCTCTTCCCAGAGAGGAAGGTCTCCGTTTCCCTCTCAGTTGGCTGCAGTGAGCCAGGGGTCTTACCTAGACTTTTCACCTTGAGGGTGGGGGATGGTTGCAGTTTCCTGCCACAGGGCCTAGTAACTCAAAGTTTTCACTTCAGCTGGTTTTCACTTCAGCCTCTTCATCTCTCCCTCCTCGATGGTGTACAGCACTCTCTTGGTCTTCAGACTCCCAAAGCAGCTCCCTTGGACAGCTTTTTGCCCTTCCTCTGTTGTTTTTGTCAGAGAGTTGAGCCCTGTCACCCTACTTCAACGCCATCTTCCCAGAAGTCTCTGTTATTGCTTTGTAAAATTTATTTATTTTTAATTGTGATAAAATACATACCATAAAAATCATTTTAACCATTTTAAGTGGACAGTTCTTTGACATTAAGCACATTGTCAGTACTGTGTAACTTTCACCACTGTTTCCACCCTATTTTCATCATTTTAAACCAAAACTCATATCATTGAGCAATAACAACCCATTCCCCTTCCCACTACCCTTGGTAACCACTATTCTGCTTTCTAAATGTTATCCTAAGTATTTCATATAAGAGAAACCATACAATATTTTCTTTTTGTGTCTGGCTTATTTCACTCGACATGCCTTCAATGTGGTATGTACCAGTGCTTCATTATTTTTATGGTTGAATAGTATTGTATGGATATACTACATTTTGTTTATCCAGTCATCTGTTGATGGACACTTGGGTTCCTTCTGCCTTTTGGCTATTGTGAATAATGCTGCAATGAACATTGGTATACAAATGTCTGTCTGAGTCTCTGTTTTCAGTTCTTTTGGGTATATACCTAAGAGTATATGAATTAGTCAGCCAAAGAGGTGCCGATGCAAAGTACTAGAATCTCTTGGCTTTTATAAAGGGTATTTATGTGGGGCAAAAGCTTACAGTTACAAGGCCCTAAAGAGTCCAAGTCAGGGTTACTTCCTTTCCAAACTCTGTTGCCATGTGTTAAAGCAAGATGGCGGTCCTTTTGCTCCTCTTCCTGCCCCCTGCCACCCCCTGCTCCGCTCCCGGCGGCTTCCATGCTCTGCTTGGGGCCCTCGTGGCTTCTGCACCCTGCTTTTGCCATATGCTCCCTGCACGGACCAACATGCAAGTAAAACCTGGGCATTTATAATCTATAATGGGAAATTGTAGTCTATAAATCAGCCCTCTCTATCACTGTTCAGCCCTCTACCCTCTACCGGGGACCCGTGACCTGTTATTTTCTCCTCTTTCTCTTCTCTCCCTATCTTAATAAATTGTTGGCCTCAAAAAAAAAGAAAAAAAGAAAGATGGCGGGCAATGTGTGCAAGGGTTCAGCCTTCCTTTTCCCTCTTAAGGCTTTGTGGTCCCAGCTCCTTCTGATCTCAGCTGTAGGCTGGAGGGCTTGTTTCTCTTCCTGGGGCTCAGCTGCTCTGTTCTTTTCACAAGATCAGCTGTGAACTGTCAGGTGAATGGCTCATCTCTCTTCCCCGGGCTGCAGGATCCTCTTCCATGTCTATGGAGCTCCCTTCCTCTTTTCTCGCATATCTGCTTCAATGTTTCTCCTTGATTGGGTGTCTTTTTATAAAGCCCACAAAGGGGGTGGGGACTCAAACTGACTCACCCTAAGTACATTGTCAAATCAAAGCCCTAAAATAATTTAATCAAAGGCTCTTCCACTGAATCTAATGCAATCAAAGGGCATCACCCCCAGAGGAACACACTAGTTTACAAACATAATCTATCTCTTTTTAGATATCATAAATAATATCAAACTACCACAGTGGAATTGCCAGATCATATGGTAATTCTACGTTTAATTTTCTGATGAACTGCCAAACTTTCTTTCCACAAAGGCTACACCATTTTATATTTCATACCAACAATGTACGAGGGTTCCTGTTTCTCCACATCCTTACCAGCACTTGTTCTTTTCCATTTTTTTTAACAATACCCATCCTCATGGGTATGAATTAGTATCTCATAATAGTTTTAATTTGCATAGATAATGATGTTGGGCATCTCTTCATAAACTTATTGGCTATTTGAATATCATCTTTGGAGAAATGTTTATTCAAATCTTGGCCCATTTTTTAATTTGGCTGTTTGTTATTTTTTTGTTGAAATGTAAGAGTTCTCTATATTAAGCCTTTATCAGATAAGTGGTTTTCATATATTTTCTTCCATTCTGTAGGTTGTCTTTTCACTTTGAGGCAAGCACCAGGGGTCTTTTAGCAATAGCACAGTAAGTGATGCCACAAAGATATGGGTAATCCAAATGATTGAATTTACGAGAGGGAAAGTTTCAGTGGTTCTTCATCTGAATACAGAACTAAGAACAGTTCTTAGTTGTGTTTTCTTTATGTAAAAAGAATACCTTAGGGAAGCAGATGTGGCTCAGGCAACTGAGCTCCCACCTACCACATGGGAGGTCTGGGTTTGGTTCCTGGTACCTCCTGGAGAAGACTGGCAAGATGGCGAGCTGACATGATGGGTTGGCGCATCAAGCTGACACGACAAGATAACGCAGTGTGACGACACAACCAAGAGACAGCAAGGAAACACAAAAAGAGATGCAACAAAGCAGGGAGCGGAGGTGGCTCAGGCGATTAGCATCACCCTCCCACATGGGAGGTCCCCGGGTTCGGTTCCCACTGCCTCCTAGAAAGAGAATACGGGCACAAAACAAACAGACACAACAAATGCAAACAACAAGGGGCAGGAAGAAATAAATAAATAAAATCTTTTAAAAAATACAGAAAAAAAGAATACCTTAGCTGGGGACTGTCTGAATATAAACATTTTCCTTTGAGTTAAAATGTATAAATTTGTTAAAGTAACATAAAATTGAGAGACATTACAAAATGTCTTTTAAAGTAGTGTGACCTTTGTATGTTGTATTTCTTTGCTGTATTTGTATTTTATGTTTTTTTGTAATGTTTTATTCAAGTATGTATCCAATGATGTCTTTACTGTTTTCTTTATTATCTTAGTCACGTGAATTGGAAATTTCAGTTTATTGGCGTGATTGGCGGTCTCTGTGTGCTGTAAAATTTCTGAGGTTAGAAGACTTTTTAGACAACCAACGCCACGGCATGTGTCTCTATTTGGAACCACAGGGTACTTTATTTGCAGAGGTAATAAATGTATTTTATTAAATATGCGTAACTACAATTGAAATTATGTAATAGTGTGCTATAGAAGTGGAAAGAGTGTTAGGCTAAGAATTCTTGGCTTGACTGCCATTGACTAGGTATGTGACCTTGAGACAAACCATTTATCCTCTCTAGGTCTGTTTTCTCATCTAGAAAATGAGGGGGTCGGACTAAATTATACCTAAGATTGCTTTAAGCTTTGAAATCCTCTGAGTTTAGTGAATTTCATGAACTGTAAACTAATGTTATTTTCATGTCAAATTGGATTTTCTTCACCACAGGTTACTTTTTTTAATCCAGTTATTGAAAGAAGACCAAAACTCCAAAGGCAAAAGAAAATTTTTTCAAAACAACAAGGTAATTATTATGAAAGTTTCATTAAGAAACATTTTCAAGTATACGCATAAGTAGAGAGAATAGCGGAATATACCATCATTTGGCTTCAACAACATGGCCACTTTTGTTTCATCCATATCTCTATCCATCACTAGTTCCTTCTATTACTTGAAGCCTATCCAGGCATCAGATTGATTCACCCATAAATATTAGTTTGTATCCCTAAAAGATAAGGATTCTTCTTTAAACCTTAATCACATATCATTTCTAGACTTAAGAAAAAAAAAACTAACAATTCCTTACCTATTTATTTTTAAAACTGTTTATGCTATTATTCAGTAGTTTAAGAACTAGTTAAGAGCTAGGTTGTTTTTTTGTTTGTTTGTTTTTAGTGGCAAATTTTGTTCTTCATAAATTATAAACTGATGTATGTGAATTTTAAAATCATGGCGTTTGGTAATACATAAAGAAATTACTTATTCTGTTTTCTTTATGCACAATATCCACAGGCAAAACATTTCTCAGAGCTCCACAAATGAATATTAATATTGCCACTTGGGGGAGGCTTGTGAGAAGAGCTATTCCTACAGTAAATCATTCTGGCACCTTCAGCCCTCAAACTCCTGTGCCTGCTACAGTGCCAGTGGCTGATGTACGCGTCCCTGAACTAGCATCTCCAACTAGGTATATGTCTAAGGTTTTTAAGCATCACTTACAGAAAATGTTTATTGTGGCATTCTTGCATCTTGGTTACTGTGAGTGAATTAAAGGTTTTTTCCCCAAATATTTTGAAATTAGTGCTCTGCTTACTTAAAAATTTTTAATTGTTTGCTTTTCTAAAGCTATTTAAAATATATACTTTTGTTCACTGTTTTTGGTGAATTACTTTATCTTCTATAAGTGATTCTACAGTAACCAAATTGGACTTTGATCTTGAACCTGAACCTCCTCCGGCCCCACCACGTGCTTCTTCCCTTGGAGAAATAGATGAACCTCCTGAATTAAGAGTGCTGGATACACCAGGACAGGCAAGACATTTAAAATATTGTATAATTCCTTTTCACTGAATGAATCCTCAGTAAAAGCATCATAGTGCGTAAAGTAGTATACAGTTCAATTACTTAAAAATTGCCCTGCAAATAGTGGTTTTTTGTTGTTTTTTGTTTTGTTTTGTTTTGTTTTGTTTTGTTTTGTTTTGTTTTGTTTTGTTTTTACCGGGAGGTCCCGGGGATCGAACCCAGGTCCCTCCATATGGGAGACAGATGCCCAATCATTTGAGCCACATCTGCCCCCAAAGAGTGTATTTATGTTTCTTATGAATGGACTTTTCTCAACCAAATTAGACCAACCAAGTTGTCAAGAGAATTTTTGCAAACCATTGTCATTAGCCTCTTGATGCTCCTGGGCCCGTATAGGTGGACTAAGCCACTTAAGCTAGAGGAAATGCAGGAGCATGTTTGACATTGGACAGTATGGTGCCTGAAACAGTCTTTATCTTGACGCACAATATCTTTGTCATTTTAATGTAATCATTGGGCAGCCAGATAATCCATTTCCTAAGTTTAAAAAATGATTGTACTTGGTTAACATTATTTCTCAGTATTCATTGAAAAATATAATGTGTTCATTTTCTACATTTTACTTTTCTTACTAATATTTATTTTGAGTTTTGAAATTTTTAAAACATTTACCAATAAGTTGTTTTCTGAATGTTTCTAATGGTTTAATGAGTATTCAATATTTTTGCAGGATTCAGAAACTGCTTTTGATACTGAGAATGACAGAAATAGTATAATTCCAACATCCCAATCTGATTATGAGCCTGATATTCGTCATTCAGGCCTAGAATATAGTAGTATGCGAGAACTTGAGGATAGAAGGTAAAGAATATATATAGTGTTTTGCTACTATGTATTTGTTCCTGATCTTCATTTCCTTATTTTTAATTGAAATTACTATTTTCAGATCTCAGCAAAGGTTTCAGTTTAATCTACAAGACTTCAGATGTTGTGCTGTCTTAGGTAGAGGGCATTTTGGAAAGGTAATCTTTTGAAATTTTAAGAATACCTTAAAAATTAATAACTCAACTGGGAAATAATGATTTTAATTTCATTTCAGGTACTTTTGGCTGAATATAGATACACAAATGAGATGTTTGCTATAAAAGCCCTGAAGAAAGGAGACATTGTGGCTCGAGATGAGGTAGACAGGTTAGTTTTTTAAAATGAATTCATTCATTTTTCTGAAATTGTAAGTTAATGTTGGGAATTTATTTATATATTGCTGCAGCAAAACTTTACTTCTTACTAACGAATCTGTCTATACTTGGCATATAGTAGGTATTTCATGTTCATTTTGGTTTTCTTCCTAGCTTCCACCCTTCCTCCCACTTCTTTTGACAGTTAACTGGTTAGTTGGATATCATCAGGAAAGCATGGTGAAATGTATAGTCTTAAGTTTTGTATGCTTTGAAATAAAGTATTTATATGGAATAGGAAACATTATTCATCTGTTGTCATAGTGAGCCTATATCCTATTTCATTTTAAGGAAGTAATAAAATGTCATTTACAGATAATTTGCAGTTAGTCAAATGGTGAACTTAAAGTAACTCTTGAATCAGTGATGTGACAAAAGAAAAAAAGTGTGTGTGAATGTGCACACACACACGTATATTTTTTCTGTTTACGTGCACCTATATTTTTTTCTCACCTTGAAATCATATATATATTTCTTACAATAGCATTCTTAGCCTTCTGGTTTAGTAAATGCAAATTGATTGAATAGCATCTTTATATAGGATTCTGTTTTTGTTTTTGTTTTTTTTTAAGAAGGTACTGGCGATTGAACTAGTATCTTGTACATGGGAAGCAGGTGCTCATTCACTACATCTGCTCCCCAATGAGAGTTGGTTTTTTCGTTTGTTTGTTTGTTTTTAGGAGGTACCGGGGAACAAATCCAGAACAACATACATGGGAAGCAGGCGCTCAACCACTTGAACTACATCCGCTCCCCTATATAATTCTTAAAATACAAGGACTTTGGGGACAAAGATTGTAATTAAGTTAGAAAATACACTTTTTTAAGTGACTCTTTAAAAGTCACTCTTTCTTATACCATGTTTTAGTTTCCTATGCTGCTCAAAGCAAATACCATGAAATGGGTTGGATTAAAATATGGGAAATTACTCGCTCATGGTTTTAAGGCTGGGAAAATTTCCAAGTCAAGGCATTATCCAGGCAATGCTTTCCTCCCAGTGATCAATGCTTTCTTCCCAGTGACCACCTGCTGGCTATCCTTGGCTTCTGTGTCACATGGCAAGGCACATGGCGGAATCTGCCGTTCTCTCCCTTGTCTTCTAGGTCTCGTTACTTTCAGCTTCTTTCTTCCATGGCTTTTTCTCTGTCTAAATTTCATTCTCTTATGAAGGGCTCTAGTAAGAACCATCCTGATTGAGGTGGATCACACCTTAACTGAGGTAGACTGATCATAAACACACTTATAGTTGTTCATACCCACAAGAGTAGAACATGTTTTTCTGGGGTATGTGTAATTCCAAACCATCACACACCACTATGAAGCATCTATTGATATTTAATGGAACACAGTTCTGTATAAAGAAAAGATCCCTGGACTGTGAGTGAGAAGACAGTCTTCTAGTTCTGATTATTACTTTTTATTGACTTAAAACCAGGACATTTCACTAAATCTCTCTGAACCCCTGTTAACCCACATATTTATATTTTTTTATTTAAAAAAAAATTTTTAAGAACCCACATATTTTTTAAAAATCTTTTTTGGTAATACTTGCCTTACTGGGTTATATTAAGTATTTAGTGCTATATGTGTGTGTGTGTATGTTTGTGTATGTATGTATATGTGTGTATGTATATACATGCTAAATTGTTACTATTAAAATGTTTTCTATCAATGTTAATAGAAAATGTTTATATATATATTTTTTTTTAAAGATTTATTTATTTTATTACATATCTCCCCTTCCCCCTGCTGCGGCGACGTGCCGAGAGTGGTCACTGCACAGGCGCGGCTTTCCCCGCTTGTGGGCGGTTTCTGCGTCCGTTCACGGCCGGCGCTTGCTTCAGTTCGCGGGTGGCTGGCTGCGCTCCATCCGCGGGCGACCTGCCCTGCCCGTGGCGGCTTTGCCTTGTCCGTGGCAGCTTCTTGCCCTGCCCACGGTGGCTCCGGCCCGCCTATGGCAGCTTGCCATTCTCAAGGTGGTCTGCCTGCTAGGAGAGGTCCCTGGGAATCGAACCTAGGGCCTCCCATGTGGTATGCCGGCGCCCTATCCACTGGGCTATCGAGCCGGCCCCGAAAATGTTTATATTAAGACAGATCTTAAAAGATTGAGGTTTTTCCTTTTGTAAAAAATCTTTTTTTTTTTTTTTGGATTTGCCTGTGTTCTTTACCTCTTTTTCTTTTTTAGTGTTTCTCATACACTTTAAGCACATCAAAGTAAACTGTTTTCTTGATACCTTTATTAGTCAGCCAAAGGGGTTGCTGATGCAAATTACCAGAAATCTGTTGGCATTTATTAAACGGTATTTATTTGGGGTAGAAACTTATAGTTACCAGGCGATAAAGCATAAGTTACTTCCCTCACCATAGTTTGTTGCCACGTGTTGGAGCAAGATAGCTGCCGACAT
>PVKH010014249.1:0-16554 GCA_004027955.1 Chaetophractus vellerosus
CCCCCAGTACAGTGAAGTGAAGACAATATCCTCCCTAACCTTTGGTATACAGGCCCAACCCTCTCAGAGCAACAAGTTGGCAACCTGGTCTTTCCTAATCTGGGGGGGGTGGCAGGCCCACCCATCTCAGACCTATGGGGTATCAACCTTACCCTCCCTAACACTTGAGGAATGTGCCCCACCCTCCCTGTACCCTGAGGCAGCAAAACTCTCCCTGAACAGAGGGTGGGAACATCCACCCTCTTCAACTGCCAGGGCAAACTCACCCTCTCTTCCATGGTTTTCCTCTTAAAGCTGTTTCCCTTTCCATCTTGCCCCTACATGTCCCTTTTAGTCCAGGATGACAATGGTTTTGTTCATACAGCTCTCTCAAAAAGCTTGTTGGCTTAACATGCAAGAAGCAGGGGTCCAAGCCATCAGACAGTAAGGCCTTCCACAAGTCTTTCCTACATAACTGCATTTTCAATCCTGATTTACAAGTTCCAAGTTTAGTTAAGTCCTCAAATGGGGCACTATCATCTGGGGGCTTGATTTCCAGAGGCTTGGAATTTCCAGAATCAGTTTCTGGTTTCTTTATGCCCAACAAGTCAGTCCTCAGTTTACCTGTCTCATCTAGCATTTTGTTGTAATCTACAAGGAGAAGCCAAGCCACATTCTCCGAGTTTACTTTGGAAAGTTCTTCACCATTTTCAAATTCTGTCTTCCATATAACATTAGGAGTCAATCTTGCTAAGTTCTCTGCAACTTTAAAAGACAGATCTCCCTTCCTCCAATTTCCAATAATAGTTTCATCATTTACTTCCAAGGCCTAATAAAAAGTCTCTTTAGCATCCATATTCCTATCAGCGGTCTCTGCAAAGCACTCTAGGCCTTTCCTACCAAACATCTCACAATTATTTTCTTCTAAGCCTTTATCAAAAACAAATTTAGGCTCTATATTACTACCAACAGTCTCTTCAAAGCAATCTAGGCCTTTTTCATCAAGCATCTCACAATTCCTCCCAAAAATACCCCTTACACATTTATAAAACTGTTCCAGCATTATGGCAATTGCAAAAGCACAACCCCACTCTCTGGTACCAAATTCTGTATTAGCCAACCAAGGGATGCCAATGCAAAATACCAGAAATCTGTTGGCTTTTATTTGGAGGTAGAAGTTTACAGTCACAAGGCCATAAAGCGTAAGTTACTTCCCTCACCAAAGTCTGTTGCCACATGTTGGAGCAAGATGGCTGCTGGTCTCTCTGAGGGTTCCACCTTGAAAATAGTTAAGTAACTTCAAATAGTTTTTCGTTTAAGATAAACACATTTTATTGATTATATCATAGTTTGGGAATCATCCTATCAATCTTTGCAAATCAACTTGATAAATGTGCTGGGATAGAAAGCAGAAAGCAAGAAACTGTGAAGTCTGAGAAACTGTAGCCTTTTTTTACTTACTACCTAAGTGTTTCTTTAAAATGTTAATCCTTACACTATTTTATATTACAAAGCAATTTTTCAAGTTTTAAGGACTGTCCCCAGGAAAATCACATTTATTTAGAAATAAATATGCTATTTATGATGTAATTACAACTACATAAAAATGAAAAAAAAAAGACTGGCCTATGGAGAAAGAAGAAAATAAAATGGGTCGACAATGGGCTGTCTATAACAAAAGAACAGAAAGAGAAAATTTCGAATAAGCCTAGATTCTTTTCAAATACAGCTGGTGAGAATACACTGATATGCTCTTTCTAGGAAGTGATTTGACTATATGCATCAAGGCTTTAAAATGTTCATACCCTCTGATCTATTTCTAGGCACCTATCCTAAAGGAATTAGCAGAAATGCTGATAAAAAGTATATATGCTTGGTGGTAATGGTGCCCAACACTGTGAATGTACTTAAGGCCACTGAATTTTCACTTTAAAATGTTGAAATACCACAATTTAAAAACCACTAAAAAAAACAGTACAAGTTGAACACACAAAAAAATGTACGTGAATATTTATTACAATGTTTTTTAAATAATAAAAAATAAAACCTAAATAAATAGTCATAATAGAGGAACAGTTCAACAAATTATGGTACATAAATATAAAATGATGAAATGTTATGCAGACCTTTAACTTAAATGTTTTTGAAACAATTTTAGACATGCAAAATGCTTACAACAATTACTTATTTGCTTATTCACTCAAAATTGTTTATTGTGGGCACATTATGTGCCAGGCATTGTGCTGGTGGTGGGCACATGGTTGTGAATAAACCAGATGTGATTCCTACCCTCCTGGAGCTTACAGTTTAGTCACAGAGACAGGTACGAATCACATCATCACACAAGTAAATATATCATTACTTCATTACTAACCATGAGTGATGGTGTCCAGAATGAGAGCAAGGCGCTTTGAAAGTGCATATAACAGGGAGACCTAAGCTCATCCTGGCTGGATAGAAAGGGTGGGGAAATAAGGAGCTTACTGGGCACACCAGGCCAAGACCATCACATCCCAGAAGCCCTGAGGCAGGAAGGAAGGTTGGAGCACATTTTGTGAGAGCAATTTTATTTAGGCAAAGGAAGAAATGTCTAGCAGGAAATAACACCAAAGCACTAATGATGTTTTCTTCTGGTGAGGGACTGGTGATTTTCATGTTCTAATTTATACTTTATTGAGTGTTTCAAATTTTCTACAGTGAAAAATATAAGCTTTGTCATCTGGGGGGAAAGAGTTAGCATAAAGAAGTGCAATAGTGTTCACTAAAAAATTTGGCCCCAAAGGCCTCCTGCCTAATAAAAGGAAGGAAACAGAACTCCACCAGTCACCCCAGGCCAATAATCCAGGAGCCAGAGTATAAGCTAGAAGCAAACAGTACAAGTACATAATAAGCTTTGGTGATTTAAAAGGGCCCTGAATAAACAAACTGTGGTCTATTCACATGATGGAATATTATGCAGCTGTAAGAAGAAATGAAGTCATAAAGCATGTGACAACTTGGATGAACCTGGAGGACATTATGTTGAGCAAAGCAAGCCAGACATAAAAGGACAAATACTGTATGAATGTGTTACTATGAACCAAATATATTGTGTAACATATTGAAGCAAAAAAATTTTTATATGTATCCAGTACGTTTAATTGAGAAATGTATATATTTATTCATCTGTGTTTACTTTTTAGTTTTTAATTGTTTATATTTTCAATTATTAAATGTACAAAATAAAGTAAAAAAAAAAAGGCCCTGAATACTCCAAAAATATAAAACCTACACTCTTTTTTTTTTTTTTTTTTTTTTAAAAAACCTACACTCTTTACAGCATTTTCTGGAAGTCATATGCAGGTAATGATGCTTTATTTTCACAATTTACTTCCTGACTGTGTTCCTTTATCTCACACTGGCCCCATTTTATAGATAAAATGATATTACAATCCCCATTTTGAAGATTAAAAAGAAAGTAAGAGGGAGCGGATGTGGCTGAAATGGTTGGGCACCCACCTCCCACATGGGAGGTCCCGGGTTTGGTTCCCGGTGCCTCCTAAAGAAGACAAGCAGACACAATGAGCTGACACAACAAGCTGATGCAACAAGCAGGGAGCGGATGTGGTTCCAGTGGTTGTGCACCCGCCTCCCACATGGGAGGTCCTGGGCTCAGTTCCCAGTGCCTCCTAAAGAAGTCAAGCAGATAATGAGCAGATACAACAAACAGACAAGTGGAGACAACAAGCAGAGATAATGAGCAGGCACAACAAGCAGACACAAGGAGCAGGGAGACAAGGGAGCCATCTCAGGGATAGTTGGGGAAGTGAGATGTAAAGAGCAGTTTAGCAATTTGCCCCAAATCAGATACCTATTTGGTGGGAGAGCTGTCTGATTCCAACAGAACTACACTACTCTGTTAACTCTGAAAATGTGATGGGGATTGTTTATATAAAGCATGCAGTCATTAGATATTCCAGTAAGAACTGAAAAAATATATGATTATGGTTGCCTCACTGCTGGCCAAAGAGGCTAGGATTGTGATGGTAGGATGATAGGAGACCTGTGCAAAGCACAGTTTTGTTTTTTATGGTTTTTTTTGTTTGTTTGTTTTTTAGGAGGTACTGGGGAATGAACCTAAGACCTCGTACATGGCAAGCAGGCACTCAACCACTGAGCTACATCTGCTCCTCAGTAAGAGTTGTTTTTTATTTGTTTGTTTGTTTTTAGGAGTTGCCAAGGATCAAATCCAGGACCTCATACATGGGAAGCAGGCATTCAACCACCTGAGCTACATCCACTCCCACACTCCCATGCACAGTTTTTAAAAACACTTTGTAGTGCCAGTGTTACTCTTAGTGTGTTAAAATCTTGTCTATTTTAATCCTCCTAACAACCCTATGACATAGGTACTATGATTATCCCCAGTTTGCAGGCAGGGAAACTGCTTACAGAGAAGTAACATAACTTGTCTAACATCACACAGAGTTGTTATTTGAAGCAGACAAGCTGGCCCCAGGATGTTAGTCTAACCACCAAGATGTACTTCATCTCCTGAATTCTTTACTGACTCTCTTGATCCCCTCTACATGTGAAAGATCCATTTCCAAAACATCCTCCCATGGTCTGGTGCTCCTGCTTAGACTGGTGAAAGACAAGCCTCCTTTAGAAGCTTCAAGCAGGTGGAAAACCAGCTTGACGCTGCCAAGCCTGCAGGCAATCCTGTTCCTGAGGGGCCAGGTCCTTCCCAGGAGGGGGAAGGTACGGGAATATCCAAAAATACTGAGGCTCTGATTGCTCAAAAGCAGTTTGCCTTGTGAGAACCAAGTTCTAGCCTAGTGGTTCTCAAACTATAGTGTGCAAAGGAAATATATGGAAGACTTGTTAAAATGCAGATTGCTGGGGCCCACCCAGAGAGGTCCTATTTTAGTTGGTCTGGTATGAGGCCCAAGAATTTGCCTTCTAAAAGTTCCCAAGTAATGCTGATGAGGCTTTTGGGGCAACCACACTTTGAGGACCACTGGCCTCGCCTGGTAAAGTCAGGGCTGCCCTAGGAAGAAGGACTCACAAGAGTTTCAGCCCCTTGAACCAAAACCCTAAAACAGAGGGCCCCTCTCACCCAGACCCCACCCCACTCCTAATAACTTGGTTCAGGAAATAGGTGAATGAGATGGAGATGGAACCTTGGCTCCCAGACCTGCAATGAATCAGGACCTGAAGTGTTTGCTGAAAAAGAAACAATAGAATTTGGGGAAAACAAGATGTATTCAAACCTTAAAATTTTGGAGTTATATAAATCCAGAAATTTTTATTAAGTTTACCAACAAATATGAAATATGAAAAACAAAAAATTGCATTTTAATTTAAATTACAAAGGAGATCGCCAAACCTCAAGAGGTGACTTAAGTAACACCCGAGCGCCCTCTGGTGGGAAAGAATTCTGCATTGTCCAAAGGCTCCAGAAGTCTGTCCTATGCTAAACAACAAATGAGATTTCCATCACTTTTTTTAACCCTTTGAAGTAGGTGAATGTTTTGTGTGTTGAGGAAAAATATAAAGCAAAAGAGTGGCAGGAGAAGAGAGATTTTGGAGAACACTGTTATGAAATAGAAGGAAGCTTAAGTGCAGATAATGATAGCAAACATTCACTAAGTACTTATGTGCCAGGCATTTTGCTGTGCCATCTACACATATTATTTCACATATTACTCTCCCAACTCCTCCTAAGGACTGAAGGTAGTGCCTATGGCTGAGGTCCCCTCTACTGGCAAATCCTCAGTCCTTTGTGAAATTCCTATTGACACTCCTTCTCTCACCTCTATTTACCCTTCAGGTTTTCTTTCCAAAAGCTGGAAAAATGATTCTTATACCATCCTGTATTCTTCCTAGTCTATTTGGGATGGCATACAGAACTTTATGACCTGAATCCTCCAAACGCTTTCTCCCAAAGTATTGTCTGCATCTATTTTGAAACACAAAAACTTTTAAAAAATTATTTTCTTTCTTTTTTTACATATCACAGGGGCAGTGAGAATAATGTACCCTCGTTACCTCCCAAGTTGGGGAGAATGATAGGATAGCAGAAAATACTGGGAAAGAGTCAAAGGCTCTCTATATTTGAGTCTCCCTGCAAATTTCTCAGAAGAGTCTTCCATATCTTTTTAATTTCCCATAGCACATAGCTCATGAATTTATATTAGACCAAGTTTAAGACCTCTTCCCTACAACTAAAAATAATAAATGTGAAAGCAGTTAGCACAGTGCCTGCACCCACCAGCTTCTGTAAAGTACTGTTGAATCTGAACCCCAATATTTTCAGTTCTATTTCCAAATTTACCTCTTCATTAAAAGGGGTAACAATTTGTGTGTGTATAGAATTCAAGGCTTGAGTGCAGGATACCCTCTTATCCATCAAAGCAACCAAACATTTTAAAAGATAAAAACTAAAACAAAAGTCTTCAATAAGAAAATATTGAGGGGGAGAGGGAAGTTTAGTTTTGATGGAGAGGGTGATGCAAACCAGCCATGAAAAATAAAACTAGACTATGTACGTAAGGCCAAAATCAAATTAAAGGAGGCCTAATGAGAACCAGGCAGTGGACAAAAAGAGATCTCATATACCCTCTTCACCTTGGCATTGCCTAGTTTGTAGTCCCTGGGAATCTGTATTTAAGGGGGAAATGTGCAGCAATTTGCTACAGAAATTGCTGTTTTCTCACATATGGTATAGGCCCCATGTTTAGTGGTAGTGAATACGATGCCCATGGAAAGCAGGAAAAAAAGTTAGGGATTGTTAAAGGAAGAGAAAGTGCAAACATGAATGCCCAAACAGAATTTTTGTGAACTTACTAATTTTTGAAAACTATATGAAAGACCAAAAATGACAACGTATTAAAGTTAATATTACTGCTTAACGTCAAAGCCACCTCGTTTTCATAAGATTGATGCATGTGTAAAACGACAAAAGAGGGTTTTGTTTTAAATGTAAACACTTCAAGGTATAGTACTTGAACTTGAACACCACCTCTTTAAAAGAGAGCAAGCTGTGAGAAGTTAAAGGCTTGTGATTTTAATGGGGGCACACAATAGTCCATTTTTTCAGCAAAGGCTCATGCCTGTCTGCAGAGGCACCAGTTTCTTTTCCTAGACACAGTAAATGTATTTTAGTATAAAACCTGAAGTTGCTCTAAGACATTCTAAATTTGGATCAAGATTATCATTTTATGCAATAAGCCCAAATTTAAATGTATGGATTGCTTCTCTCCTGATGAGCCTTTTGTATGAGTTGCCAAAGGGAGGTAGAGAAAATTGGGTGAGGGACAGCTTCCACTTTGCTCTTGAGCTAAAATTAAAATCAGCCTATTTCAAAATCAGATCAAAGACAAAAATTCTAATAAGAAGACAAAGACTAATTTTAAGGATCATGAGAAAATGTTAATATGGTCTGAAAGTCCCACTAGCATAATCAACCAAAACCAACTCCAAAATTCTCCTCCAAATTTTAATCCCACGTCAATTACAAATGACAAATGTAGTTAATATAAACCATAATGGTCTGAACTAATTTGACCATGCGTGCAATACAGTGTTGGCAAGGTCAGGCTTTTGTGCTCAATTACTGTTCATTCATGCTGACTTTAAAGAAACTTATGTTTTCTGAGAAGGAACAAGGATCCCGCTGTCCTAAGAACATGAAAATTTAAATGATAATCCAATCGAGTTGCATTTTGTAAGAATCCTAAAGACACAGAAACACATGCAAAAGTCTGTTTGTATATTAATTCTATTTATCCCAAATCTACAAAACTTTCTCTGAGCCAGTTTGTGATAAAATATGATGGCATCGGGAGTTTGGCCATCCAGGAAATTCAATCCACTGAGAAAGACGGCAATGAGAGGTGAAGGTAGAAATAAATAGTCCTGGAGGTAGCAGGACTCAGAGGAACACCCATGAGGCTGAAGGTCTGAATATTGAACCTGGCTGTTTTAAGATCTGGAAAAATTAGAGTTGCTCCCCTCTTTAGGGCAGACCCCATTCTGATTCTCTTTTACTGGGATGGAGGGAAATTTCAATCCACTCAGAGACAAAAACAGGTCAAAAGAGGGTTGTCTTGGTTTGACAGACTGCTATGACAAATACCACACAATGGATTGACTTAACAACAGAAATGTATTGGCTCACAGTTTTGGAGGCTATAAGTCCAAAATCAAGGAAAGGAAATGCTTTCTCCCCAAATTCTGTATCATTCTGGTGCTGGCTTGCCACTATCCTTGGAGTTTCTTGGCTTGCCTGCCATCACATGGGGATCTCTCATTCCTCGTGTCTGCTCTTCGGGTTTCTACTGACTCCTCTCTGTGGCTTTCTCTGCCTTCTCTTTATAAGGCCTCCAGTAATTGGGATTAAGGCCCACTCAAGGGGCCAACCATAACTAATAATAACATCCTCTAAAGATCCTACTTACAAATAAATTTACACCCACAGGAACCCAGATTAAAATTAAGAACATGTCTTTCATTCAACCTGCCAGAGAGGTTTTACTGTCCCTTAATCTCCCCCAAAAAAATGCAGCAACAAGTACTATCCAGGTATTACCTAATCCGCTGCTGTCCTCTGCCTTCAGATGGGAGTTTTTAGTTTTCCAAAAGGTCCAGAGCCCTAACTGCTCAGTTCACTTGGTCCCTGGAGAAGAATCAGAAAAGATGTCTGCTACCTGTACGAGCAAGACTGGGTAACCATTTCAGAGAAGGGAAATATTCCAACCCCTGATATTGCTTTCCTCAGAGCAGAAATTGTAGGCCACTGGTGATATCCAGTAACAGCTTTCTTATTGAGTCTGTGACAGTGAGGAACAGGTGTTTTCTTAAATAAAAACATTAAAAAGTAAGGAGCAAAAAATAGTTTAAGGAAGCATAACATTTAGATAAAATATTTACTTCTCACAGAGGATTTGTAAACTGTAAATTCTCTAGGTATACAGTCTACATACTGGAGAGGTGTATTAGTTATGTATTGCTGAGTTACAAATTACTACAAAACTTAAGGCTTAGAACAACAAACATCTATTATCTTGCACAGTTTTTGAGGGTCAGAAATCCAGTAGTGGCTTAGGTGGGTAGTTTTGGACTCAGGGTCTCTCAAGAAGTTGTAGTTTAACTGTTGCCTGGGGCTGCAGCCTCTGAAGATTTGACTAGGGCTGGCGAATCTCCTTCCAAGGTCACTCACAAGGCTGCTGGCAGGAAGCTTCAATTCCTCTCTGCTTGGGCTTCTCCACTGGGCTAGTCATGGCATGAGTAAGTGGAGAGCAAAGGAGCAATGCCACACTGCATTTTATGAGCTAGACACCATGTCACACACGGTGACTTCCACTTTTATTCTAATCAGAAGCAAGTCACCAAGTGCAGCCCACACACAACAGGAGGAGACTCCTCACGGGCATGAATATTAGGGTAGGGGATTGTTGGGGAACACCAAGGAGGCTGGTTCACACAGAAGAGAACCACAAACTTGCACTAGCTTGCACTATCACTATTAGTGCTGTGTCCCATGACAAGGTAAAATAATTTAGAATGATGTCAGTGCATTTGAGGTCCATAGAGGTCTAACTTGTCCTCAGTTTATTTATCTAAAATGTCAACAGATTAAACTACTAGATGAATTAAAGATCCCTTCCAGTACTAAAAGGATAATTATGAATATGTTTTAACCCAGACTACACACACATACACAAAACATTTTTTAAAAAGACCCTCTTTAAGAGGACATTAAGGTAAAAAAAATGATAGTGAATATATAAGGTTTTAGTTTCTTAAACTGCTTATGAAGGATTCTAGTAATAGGATTAAGACCAATCCTGATTGAGGTAGGCCACACCTTAACTGAGATAACCTCAACAAAGGGTACTACTTTCAATGGGTTCACACCCACGAGAATGGATTAAATTTAAGACTATATTTTTCTGGGGTACATACTGCTTTAAACCACCACACAGTATAAGTTTAAACATATAGGATCTTATATGTTAAGAAATATCTTTAAAGAAATTTTGATATGAAATCACCTTGTGATATAGGCTGGATAAGGAGGTCCGAATGTAAAACAGAATAGATAGCTACCGAGCAAAAGATAGTGAGAAATGGTGGGGTCAGTGGTTTGAAGGCTGAATTATAGCAGTGGTGGATAAAAGGTTGTGGTTGTTTTCAAGGTTCATTCATGTTGTGGCATACATCAGTACTACCTTTTTTTTGGTGGCTGAATAATATTTCACTGTGTGGATATACTATATCTTGTTTATCTGTTCTTCCACTGATGGCCACTTGGGTTGTTTCCAACTTCAGGCAATTGTGAATAACCCCACTATGAACACAGGTGCACAAGATTCTACGCCAGTCCCTGCTTTCAATACATTTGAGGATATCCCTAGAAGTAGGATTTATGGGTCACATGGTAATTCTATACTTAACTTTCTGAGGAACTGCAAAACTGTTTTCCACAGAGGCTACACAATTTTACATTCCCATCAATGTACAAGGGTTCCTATTTCTCCACACCCTTGCCAACACTTATTTTCCCTTTTTTAAAACAGTAGCCATTCTAATGGGTATGAAATGGTTTTGATTTTCATTTCCCTAATAGCTAGTAATATTGACCATCTCTGCTTGTGCTTATTGGCCATTTGTATATCTTCTTTAGAGAAATGTCCATTCAAGTCCTTTGCCATTTTTTTAATTGGGTTGTTTTTTTGTTTTTGAGTTGAAAGATTTCTTCATATAAACTGGATATTAATACTTTATCAGATATACAGTTCCGAATATTTTCTCCCATTCTGTAAGTTGTCTTTTCACTTTCTTGATAGTGTCTTTTGATGCACACAAGTTTTTAATTTTGATGAAGTCCCATTTTCTGTTTTTATTTTGTTGCTCATGCTTTTAGTGCAAACTCTAAGAAACCACTGCCTAGAACAAGGTCCTGAGAATGTCCCCTTATGTTTTCTTGTAGGAGTTTTTTTTAGTTCTGGTTCTTATATATAGGTCTTTGATCCATTTGGGGTTCAATTTTGTTTATGCTGTGAGGTAGGGGTCCGTTTTCATTCTTTCACATGTGGATATGTTTTCCCAACACCATTTGTTAAAAAGACTATTCTTTCCCCATTGAGTGGAGTTGGCACCCTTGTCAAAAATTAACTGGCCACAGATATGAAGGGGAAGTATCTTGATGGATCCAATGGAAAAATCATTATGAAGGACTCTAATTGGCCTGGCGTGGGTCATAGGTTCATCTCTAAACTCTCATCATGAGGATTGGGGAATGAACAATGAACTAGAGTAGACTTACTGTTATTCTACTATAGATATATTGTTATTCTAGCAATGGAAAAACTTTTATTATTGATATGGAGGCAGTGGCCACCAGATGTTCTGAGGGAGGGAGAGGGGAAAATAGGTGTATTATGGGGGCATTTTCAGGACTTTGGAATTGTCCTGATTGACATTGCAACAACAGATATAGGCCATTATATATTGTGTCATAGCTTATAAAATTGTGCGGGAGAGAGTGTAAACTACAATGTAAACTATAATCAACACTTAATGGCAACGCTCCAATATATGTTCATTATAATGAATGTACCACACTAATGAAAGATGTTGTTAATGTGGGAGGGGCAGGGAGTGGGGCATATGGAAATACCCTATATTTTTTATGAAATATTTATGTAATCTAAGCATCTTTTTTAAAAATTCAAATACATATTTTAAAAATGCATGTAAAATACAAATATAGATGATATTGCATATATGACTGTTTTTACAAAATATAAATACAAATATACTAGAGAGAAGGAAAAAGAATAGCAGCCATGTACGGCAGGGGAAGCATAGAGAGATTGAGAGGAGATGAATTTTGTTTGATTGTTTTTTGTTTATTATTATTATTATTGGAATAATGAAAATGCTCTAAAAATGACTGAAGTGATGAATGCACAAATATGTGATTATACCAAATACCACTGACTGTGTACTTTGGATGGATTTATGCTTTATTACTATGTGTCAATAAAATTGATTTGTTTTTTAAAAAAGTCATTAGTAAGACTTATTAAAAAGCTAGTAGAACCAGTCAGGTAACTATCAACTCCTGTCACCCATGCCAGCCAATTTATTTTCCTCCCCTATCAGGTAGAGGAAGACAAAATGCTCCCTTCCCATTCCCACCCTCAACCAACCAAGCAATGAGAGGAAGCCCAAGAGAATCACTGATAAAGAATGGGCCTTTCTGTAAGAGGGGGAAATTGGCATGTCTCCCTACCTGGACATTTATAAGTTGAAGAATGGCCAAGTGCTGCCATGGGATAGGAGCCAAGCAATGAAAGAGTTCTTCGGAAGACTTGACATACGTTCCCTACAGATGGGGGAATGTAATAGAGTCTGATTCCATTTTTTGATGTTTCACTGCTGAAAACTTTTCAACGTCCTTCCCTCTTCCCCTTGTGCCCCAGCTGAAAAGAAAGCCCAGGTGTTCCCTCCTTTTGTGCCAGTGAGAGATTCAAACCATGCAAGCCCCTGCCCACTCACACGTGGGAACCCTTACCCGACCCCTCTACTCACAATAAAAACCCTAAGCCAGTCTCCTTTCCCTGATCTCTCAAGCCATTTTTGGACCAATTTGGAAGCCTGTCCTCCTCTTCTCCAAAAGCCTCTTTGTATAAATAATAAACATTTTCATACCTTCTTGGTATGTGTGTATGACATCATTACTCTTCACATCCAAACTAAATTGTGGATCGCGGTTCATTTGTTTCCTCAGGGTGGCCACAGCAGGGACATTTAACATATAGACACGGTACCTGCTTCCCACATGCAGAATTTTGTAAGGTGGAGGTTGACTGGAGCCATCTGCAATGGCATGGCAATAAATGAGGTCAGTGTTTGAGACAAGCTATAATTCTATCCATCTAAGGTTGGGGTAGTAGGGAGGACGTGTGAGTTTGTGAGCCAAGAGAACCCAAGGAAGTATCTTGATGGTCCCTTCCCCAAGAGGGCTAAGAGCCAGGACAGGATCTCTGCAATAAGAAACTGTGCAATGGACCACCAGGAACAGAAGCCTGGAAGGTCACAAAACGTCACCCAGTGAGTACCCACATTAGGAAACTGCGCAGTTTGGTGGCCTCAGCACATGTTGCGGGCAGCTTCTGGATGTCTGCATTAATGAAGGACATGAAAGCCAGATGGTGTTAATCAAAAAATAATGCCAGTGGCTCCAGAAATTGTCTGTGTTGTTTTGTTTTGTTTTGTTTTGTTTTGTTTTGTTTTGTTTTGTGGTACCAAGGGCCAGGGAATGAACCCAGGACCTTATATGTGGGAAGCCAGCGCTCAACCACTGAGCCACATCAGCCCTTCTGATTTGCTTTTTCCATTTGTTTTGCTTGTTGTTTTATTTTTTTTCAGGAGGCACTGGGAACCAAACCCAGGACTTCTCATATGGGAAGCAAGTGCTCAACTGCTTAAGCCACATCTACTCCCCTGTTTTATCTTTCTACTCCATCCTCCTGTGCCTCAATTCTGAAAGCTCTGGAAGAACTATGGGGGTAGGAAGAGTCTTTAAAAATAAAAAGTGAAAAAAAATTTTTTTTAATTTAAAAATTTAAAAATTTTAAAATTTTAAAAAGTGAAAGAACAAATCATGCTGGGGAGCAGATGTAGCTCAGTGGTTAAGTGCCTGCTTCCCATGCATGAGGCGCCGGGTTCAATCCCTGGTACCTCCTAAAAATAAAACAAACAAAAGGAAAAAAAAACTCATTGGGGAGCGGCTGTAGCTCAGTAGTTGAGTACCTGCTTCCCATGTAGGAGATCCTAGGTTCAATCCCTGGTACCTCCTGAAAAAAAAGAAAAAGAGCATGCCCTTTCTCCACTGGTCAGACCTAGGTGAGCGATATTTCTAGCTTCTGCTAAGGATATATATATATATCTGGAAAGAGTAACACTCCCACCCTTACAACAGCTACTATACCAACAAAAATCCAGGCAATCTAAAAATTTACAACTTTTCTTAAATCCTTCCGAGAGCTAAAATAACAGGGCAACCAACTAACCTGAAAACTAAGGAAAGATAGACACCTCCAAAGAGAGAGGACTTGAGCTCTTGTTTACTTGGGGCAGTCCACACCAGACTTGGTAAGAAGATTTCAGCTAATTTTTGAACAGTTAGTTAAATGCTGAGTGTGGGCTGCTGAGCCCTTGGCTGTAGACACAAGATGAATTTGCAACCACTCAGAGGCTCTCCTGCAAGAATCTCACTGGGTGCTCACAAATAAGTCTGAGGAAAGGGCAAGAGTCCTGATAGCATGCCTCTCATGGTGCCTGCCTGGAGAAGGAGGGTAGGACCCACTGTGGGAAAGGCAGAAGTCCCGCCTGGATACTTCTCCTCAAAGGACAAAGTCTTACATACTATGGGAGGGCAACTACCACTGTCACCCTTAAGGCACTGGTGAAAATCCATTGCAGCTGGGGAAGGAAATGGAAGATAATACTCTATCTCTGGGGTAGAGGCAGGAACACATGCTCAGAATTACAGCTGGGAGATGACCGGGGCACTGAGAATGCTAACCACCACCACCACCACCACCACCACCACCCGCCCCCCCAAGACCCAGAGACACAAGACCTGCCTAAGACTGAGCGTTAATCAGAGCAAGAGAAAGCAGCATCCCTTCTGGTTCCCCCCAGGGGCTTCAGGCTACCAAGCTTCTAGTAACAAGTAACAGTGGTCTACTGCAGAGAGCGAGGCCAGACTGAGGGGAGCAGTACAAAGGGAAGCAGAAAACAGAGGGCATACTCAAAAGAATTCTGAAGAGGGGTATGTCAGTCAGCCAAGGGGTGCTGATACAAAGTACCAGAAATCTGTTGGTTTTTATAAAGGGTATTTATTTGGGGTAGCAGCTTGCAGTCACAAGGCCCTAAAGAATTCAGCTCAAGGTACCATAAGAGGTACTTTCTCTCCCAAAGTCTGTTACCACGTGTTGACACAAGATGGCAGGCAATTACTGCAAAGGTTCAGCCTTCCTTCTTCCTCTTAAGGCTCTGTGATCCCAGCTTCTTCTGATCTCAGCTGTAGGCTGGCATAAGGTTCGTCTCCCTCCCTGGAGCTTGTTTCTTTTCGGGTTCAGCTGCTCTGGTCTCTTCACAAAGTCAGCTGTAGACCATCAGGCTCATCTCTCTTCCCGGGGCCTCTGCCATGTCTAATGAGCTATCTCTCTTCCTCTGTGTTCTTCCTCTGTGTGTGTCTATTTCCACATGAGAGTCTGTTTTATCAGCCCACCAAGGGGGTGGGGACTCAATCCTGGATGCCCTAATAATGTGGTTGAATCAAAGCCCTAATCTTAACATAATTTAATCAAAGACATCTCAGCTGAATCTAATACAATCAAATTTTATCATGCCCCAGAAACAGACCAGTTTACAAACATAATATCTCTTTGGAATTCATAAATAATATCAAACTGTCATAAGAGGTTAATGAAAGAACTATTTCAGAGGGGAAAGCATGGCTCTGGGAACCAAGTGCTGAGGCACTGAGGGACTAGCAAATTGGGAAGCTGCTAAGATCAGAAAGATAGGAAAAGAAACAGTGTAATTGGAGCCTAATGATAGCTAGAGCCAAGCACCTTAGGTGTATAGTGGCAGAAGGATGCAGTCACTGCTACCAGTAAGTAAATACTGTTCCTTAATTTTTAAGTTCTCTCTCCTCTTGCTCTCTAATCTCCTGCTGGTGCCTATCATTGGCTGACCCAAGCAAACACCAGAGGACCAGGAAGCTGGGCTATTCCAATCCATAAGGTCAGTCCCCTGGTGTATGGAACAGAGATTAGAGGGAAGAGAAGAGATGGAGGGGGTGCAAATGGAAAACATCCATTACAAATACATCCTAGCTTTCCTCCTGCATCAACACAGGCTCCATCTCCTTAGACTAATTCAGCTCTCCCTCCTAAAGGCTAAGACCCACAGCAGACCCTCTTTTCTCTCTCCATCCTCTCCCCTGCATTTCCATGGCTTGTGATGTCATTGGTATGCTGATTACTATTTTTGTAAGGGGTTGTGAAAGAAATAAGTGAGAGGAAATAGTGGCAAGCAAATGGGGAAGCATGCCAAGGATTCAGAAACCAAACTGCCCCATCTACCCCTTTCCTCCTGGGACCACCAAGACACTTTTGGCAACATTCACTTTTTTTTAACTCACAACTGGGAATGAGGGGATGTTACCTGTCCTGTTAAATACTCAATTTAGCAGGCAGGGACATGTCTCTCCCCAGCCTCCAGGCTCTCTTCCCAGGGGCATTGCCAGGGGAAGGGCTGCACTGCTTTCAGTCCCGCAAGGATCACCATACTCGTGGCAAGGAGTTAAAGCCATTTGATCCTCCAAAGAAGAAGTGGTTTAAAGACACTCTTAACATGGGTCAGGGTAGAGAAGGGGGAAATGACACAAACAGGAAAAAAAACCACTTGTTTGATGGGAGAGTTTCCCCTGAGCCCTGGTCTCTTGACAGCTACTCTTGGGTGTCTCAGACATTTCAATCCTGCCCTGTCCAAGTTTATTTTTTTTTT
>PVKH010014250.1:0-16550 GCA_004027955.1 Chaetophractus vellerosus
CAATCACTTGGTTGCAGTGAGCCGAGGGGTTTTACTGAGGCTGTTCCTCATGAGGGTGGGGTATATGTGCTTTTCCCAGCCATGGGGGTGAGTAACTCAGGGTTTTCATTTGGCCTCTTTGTCTCTTTGTCCCTCTCCTCCTGGCTGATGTACAGTATTCTCCTGGTCTGCAGACCAAAGCAGCCTTCCTCTGTTGTTTTTGTGAGAATTGAGGCCTGCCTACCTACTTCAACACCATCTTGCAGAAGTCTCCTGCCAAATTTGACCTCCAAGAAATACCTATTTCTCCAACCTTCTCCAACACAGTTTATCCAATTTATTTTATCTTAAGTCATCTGATACATGAAAAAATGCTATTGCATTATAGTTTTGATTTGCATTTCTATTATTATAAGTTTTTTTTTCCTTTTCAATGAACTATTCCTCATTTCTCTATTGAATAATTGGTTTTACTGATTTGTAGAAACTTTTTATATAGGAAGGAAAGCTCTTTGTGGTATGTGTTGAAAATGGTTTACCTAGTCTGATTAGATGTTTTTTTTTTCCATGTAGAAAAAAATTCATTTTTTAAAATTTAAATCTAATATGATTTGGAATTTACTTGGGTTAAGGAGTGATTTAAGAATATAAATTTACTTTTACCATTTGTCCATTTATTTAATGTATGTTTCCCCACTCATATGAATGCTATCTGTGTTTTATTCCATTGTATATTTTTTATCAGCATTTTAACAGGATATATATTACATATTGTATGATATACTTATGTGGAAGACAGATAGTGGCTGGAAGTGGGGGATTCTGGCAAGCCTGAAGATAGGCAGTATGAAGAGACTGGGCAAATATGGAACACGGTGCCCACATAGGGATAATAAAAAACTGAAAGGGGAGGTGAAAGGATATGGAAGACTAGCTTTTTCTATTCCACATGTTTTATAGGCCTGTGCTCACTGGACAGGTTTGGTACAGTTATCTCCAAAATGTGATTTGCACAGTACATGTTGAGCTTCAGGAAAACAAATTATTAGAACACCTATTTACATTTTGTAAATCTAAAAAAACAGAAAATTAATTCTTACTAATATTTAATATATGGATTGCCCCTTAATTCTTCACTCAGTTTGAAGGTCAGATGGTCACATATGGTGGGGAGTATCCAAGGACAAGAACAGGAATGACAAATGTGTCATCCTCACTGGTTTGTTCATTTTGAACACATTGTGATACATCGTACAATGGTTCAGTAAAAGGTTTACAAATTATATCTAGCTTTAATTAAAATAATCTCACAAAATGGATGTGGGTGTTGTATTAGCCAAACAGGTGCTGATGCAAAGTACTGTTAACAGATTTTGTCTAGGTTCTTGACTGTGCTGCAGAAATGAATTTCAAGAGCATGTCACGTTGATTAGGCCAGTAATTTATTAAGGTGGGGAAGGAAGAGAAATGGGAGAAAATAACAGATCATAGGTTGTCAGTTGAGAGTAAGGGACTGAAGAGTGATAACGAGGGCTGATTTATAGACTAAAATTTCCCATTATACCAAAATGGCACAAGTAATTCTTTTCCTTCTTCCAGTACAGCCTTCTCTTAGCCAAAACGTGATAAAAGTTACAGTTTAATCAGTTTGAACAGGAAGTCTGCTAAAGGAATTAGAAACTCTAAGGAAGCAATTTAAAATATTGATTTCTACCCACTTTTTCTAGCAAATGAATCTTGCCATAAGTGACTCCAATGGCCTGAGATATTAACTAATGATAATATGAAACATCACTACTAGCCAGGTACTTTAAATCTAAGCATCCAGAATATGAAGCTAAAGTTTAACAATCTTTTCCACTATAGTTAAAATTATGTGACACACAATGCAATGCTTACTAAAATTTCACTAAATTAAATGGTATAGTTTTAGAATCTGTTCTAATATTTTTTACTTCTGAGGTTTCTTAAAAGTGAAACACAAAACACAAACAAAATAACAGGAAAAAGTAAAAAGAAGCCAACTGTTATATCACTTGTAAAATATTTGCCTTTCTGTCACAGTTAAAATTACTAAAATAAGCTACAGAATTTTTAAAAAGAGACAAACTAAAACATATTCTTTAGTTAATGATGCTAAAGGAAATGTATATAAAATATTGTAGAAAATTTGAAGAAACAAGTTTTTGAATAACTATACCATGTAGGAAGTTCTTAAGCTAGATGAATAGATGTTTCTTATATGTTATTTGCAAAATTCTGAGTCAATAGAGTAAAGAAGAACTATTTTTATAAACCATTAAAAGAAAGATATTCCAGAGAAGAAATATTTTCAATCATAAATGGTTTCTTTAATAAAATCATTTTTAATAGAAAAATAAAATATTTTTTAGTGCAGTGAATTTTCTCTAACATGGTTACAGTGCTAATAACACATGTGAAATAAAATCCCTGAATTCTTCATTGGCAAGTTATTATAAAAAATGTTGGAGCCAGAACTGTACAAACTTCTACAGAATATCATCAATTTAGTTATTTTAATAAAAACAAGACTTTAAAAATTTAGTGTAGAATCTTTGCAATACTTTTTAATTATCTCTAGCATGGGCATAAAGGCTTTTCATACCACAAATACACTCACTGTATTTTGTTGCAAATTCCTTAGAAGAGCTGCCAAAATGAAGATGTTACAGGTTAAATTTTTACAAAAAAGAAAAGTGTAGCAAATTTGCTGGCCTTTCCTATGCTGATGAGTGACTCTCTATAGTATTTAATATTGGCAGATATATGGCTGGGTTAAAAAGAATACTTTATGTGTTCCTTCAAAGAAAAAATGACTTTAAACAATTAATGTAAAAACAATTGCTTATCTAAAGTCAGGTATAATTTGAAAACATATTTAGAACTACTTCTATCATTTTTTATTTATTGCTGAAAATGATGTTAGTTTGTCACTATCAAAATTCATATCTGTTCACTGAAATTTGGATATAGAATTATCTACTTTGTTTGAAAATTTTCCAAATGAAGAATATCAGTGGATTTTTAATCCATTTGTGAAATATAAGAATGAAATATGGGCCCGGCTAGATAGCTCAGTGGATAAGAGCGCGCTGGGGTACCACATGGGAGGCCCCGGGTTCGGTTCCCGGGGACCTCTCCGAGCGGGCAGATGGCCTTGAGAAAGGCAAGCCGCCGTGGGCAGGGCAAAAGCCACCGTGGGCAAGGCAAAAAGCCCCCACGGGCAGGGTGGAGCCCCCACGGGCATGGCAAAGTCACCCGTGAAAAGCGGAGCTGCTGCCTGCGAAGTGCGGAAGCCGGCAGCCCGCAAAAACATGGAGGACTGCTGCCGGCAAAACATGGAGCGGAGCCGCCCATGAAAACAGAATGGAGCCACCCATGATTGGAGCGAGCCGCCGCCACGGAGGGCCGACTTGGCGCGCCGCCGCAAAGACGGGGGAGACAAGAAGCAAACATAGAAAAACACAGAAGAATGGACACACAGCATGAGCAAGCAGAAGGGGGGGATATGTAATAAATAAAAAATAAATCTTAAAAAAAAAAAGAATGCAATATCTTCTGATTGGCATCAAGGAGGATGGATATTTTTAGAGGAATTTCAACAAATACCTTTCCCTAAATGGGTATTAGACTGAAAGATAAATATCCTGATTTTGTCTACTTCCCTTTAAATCTTAGTATCTTTTTGAGGTATGTTTTTCAGTTTTGATGAACATTAGAACCAAGAATTGAAATACAGCTAATGTCAAGTCTGACCTTCAAGTAGCTATATATCCAAAGTTTTAAACCTATATTTTGAAAAATAATGAAAATATTAATATTTTTAGTGAAAGCAAAATATTTGTTTCATTAAAGTAAAATTAGTTTAGAAATCTCTGTCTTTAAAATTCCTATTTTTATAATGTTATAATATAAACAACATTATTATAGTACATGTGGATAATTAACTAAAAACTGGGGTGGATATTTAATTTTTTAAAATGATGAATGCAGAATCAACAAAGTTTGGTGACCAGTGATCTATTCCATTTTTCTTGGCAAAAACAATCTGAAATTTTACATGAAACAATGTAGTGTGTGGATTTCAAACATCCTTGCTGTAATGAAAGAGTGTATCAACAGAGCAAACATATCACTCAGCCAGCTGCATGGTGGATTATGGTCTGCCTTCCTTGACCATTGAGAGACAAACAAGATGGGCCACATATGAGCCGTGGCCTTTCACACATCAGTTCCACCCATTACAGAAAGGGGTACAACAGATGTCATAGACACCATTTCACCAAACAGCCACGGTTCCACTCACAGTTAGCAACAGCTGCATCTCCCCTAAAACTTCCCAAGGGATGTAAATTTTGACAGACATTCCTATCTTCTTGGCTGAAGCAAAAATGTACAAAAATGACATAATGGATTCCCCTCAGAAATAATAAGAGAATCCTAAAAGGCAGCTGCTTGCAAAGTTAACTTACAAAAATCAATAGCTTTCCTGTAAATAAAGACGAATCGGTTAAAAAATAAAATGCATGCAAAATCCCATATACTATTAACAACAAAAAAGATTACATGTTCAGGTATAAACCTGAGAAATGTCCAGGGCCTGTATGAAACCAATTGAAGGATACTGAAGAGGCCTTGAGTATATTTTCTAGGGTCAGCTCAGTTGTCACGTCTTCAGGGAAGACCACACTGGTTCCTGAGATTCAATCAAATTACTTAAAAGAAGCTCATCATAAGATAATCTACCTCTCCTTCATAGAACTTGATACATTGCTTCTGTAACCGTTATATCTCTAGTGCCTAGCAAAGTTCCTGGAATAACTGATACTCAATAAATATTTAAGTGAATAAATGAATAACTGAGATGGGAAGGCGTATATTGTACTTGGTTAGTGTATGGATTGAATCACGTACTCTGTAAAGACATGTTCTAACCACCTGGTCCTGTGGATGTGAACCCATTTGTAAATAGGATCCTTAAAGATGTTACTAAGATTTGCCCAAACTGTATGAGGGTGGACCTTAATCCAGTAAGGCTGGCATTCTTATAAGCAGAGGAAATTTGGACACAGTAGTAGGAGACAGAAGTAGAAAGCTGACCATGTGACAGAGATAGAGATTGAGTTATGGCTTGCCAGCAAGCCACGACCAGAAAGCTACAGACTTCAGAAAAAGCATGATCGTGCAGTTACCTTTGTTTTGGACTTCTATTTTCCAGAAATACGAGTTAATAAATTCTTTTTGTTTAAGCCAACCAGGCTGTGGTATATGGCATGTCCAAATCAAGTCACCATCAGAGATGCTGTCTCACCAAGTCAGCTTCCATGCGGTGAAGCAAAATGGTAGGCAATCTCTGTCTAGGTCTCTGCCTTCCCATCTGGGTTCACCATCTCCTGGAGCCCAGCTCCCGGAGCTCAGCTGTGAGCAGCCAGGCAGGGGGCTTGTCTTTTTCTGGCTTTCTCTCAGTTTCAGCTGCTCTGCTTTCTTCCCAAGCTCAGGTGCACTAACAGCATATAGCAGGGCTCATCTCCTCTTGAACTTTTCCGTGGGCCCAGCCTGTTGGGAGTTTTGTGCTTAAGCTTTGGATGTAGCAATCCTTAAGTCCTCTCTCACATGGCGGGATTAAAAATGGCAGCTTCCTTTTCCTCTGTGCGTGTGTCTCTCTCTATGTCTCCGTTTATAGCAGACCCAGGAAGAGGGCAGAGACTCAATCCAAGTCATACCTCACTGATGTAGTCCAATCAAAAGCAATCTAATCAAGTGATCTAAAAGGTTAATATGCAAAGAGCCCTCACCACCGAATCAATAAGACTAAAAAAGAAAAAGGAAAAAGAAAAATTGACAAAGACAAGAACAAATAGCTCAAAGAAGAAATAAACATTTGAAAAGATAATGTTATAAATGAATGCAAAATAAAAATAATTTTTGGAATGAGGTATTTTACTCCTCAGAGTGAACAAATGTAATGTTCAATAATATCCAGCCAGGTGTTGGTGATGAGCAGAGAAGCTAGTACTTTCAAATATCATTAGTTGCACTGTAAATTAAATCAAGAAAACTGACAGAAGCGTATATATAGCTTAGTTTTGTTAAAATGAACTTTTAAAAGGATGGATAGATAGATAGATAGATAGATAGATAGATAGATAGATAGATAGATAGATAGACAGATAGATAGATAGACAGATAGATAGATAGATAGATAGGTGCTTGTGTGCACATCAAGAAAGTCTACAGAAGAACTTGTTAACAAGTAATGGGTTACCTCCAGGGAGTGAGACTACTGGTTTAAGGGCAAGATTTTAATTTTTTCCTTTTATAGTTTGTAGTTCTGTTTTAATTTTTTACCATGTGTAAATATTGTTAGCTTTATGGTAAGAAACTAGTTTTAAAATTACTGATGCATCAAAATGACCACATAAAACGGCTACATTAAAATATCATGTACCCATGCTTACCTGGCAGGAAAGATACCATGATCATGAAGATGGTTTTCCCAGGGCATGGCTGATCCATTGCACTGAGGATCTGCTGACCCCTGCAATTCCCCACATGGGGGAGATGACTGCATAATTTGTGTTGGTGGTAGATTGTCTGCAGGCTTTCCCCCCAGGGGGGGGAAAAAGTCATGTAGCAATCAGAAATCTTTGCTGCAGTCCCCTCTTAGGAAAAAGCAAGCCTTTAAGCTCTGAGAACAGGGTCTATATAGAGACTACAATAGCATATGAGTTGTGCTGTTCCAGATATTGACTGTAGGGAAAGATTATAGAGTCCCAATTGTCAAAGGAAGATTGAAGTGTAATTATAAGGTTTTGGAAGTATTTATTCATGAATTTTAAAAGATTTTCATCGGGGTGGGGGTGGCATATGGGTACACCTGGAATTTCTGTGTAACATTTATATAATCAATGAATCCTAAAAATATATACAGATATATTAAAAAAAAATTTTTTTAATTAAAAAAAAATTAGGAGGGAAAAAAAACAAAAAGAAAACTGGTTACCTTTGGGGATGGGGTGTCAGAATTTGGGGTGGAAGAATGTCTGGGATGGAAGGGGGACTTTATCTTCCCTTTGCATGGTTGGACTGTTACCATGTGCTGTATTTCTATTTCAATGAAATAAATGTTTAAAGAATCAATAATAGAAATAAATAAATAAATAAAAATATTTTCATCAAAAAAGGCTTTCTAACACACAACTAATAAAAGTTAATCAAATACTTCATCTCAAAGCCTTCTGGCTAATTTTGTTTAATTTAAAGTGTAGATAATATCTACATTTACAACTTATTACTGATTAATTTTAGAATTTCTCTGTTTAGAGCAGTGAAAGCAGATTGTTAATTTTACTTCCTGATTCTGCAAAAGCCCAACATAGTATTTTGCAAAGAAATAGAGAAGTTCTTTTTCCGGAGAAAACAACTGTTCTACTCTTCTATGGTTACACATATTATTTATGTTTCAAAATACAAGTGTAGTCGTGATTTTCCTGAGAACACTGTCTTCTTAAGATAAAAGTATTGAGAGTGTTTTTCTAGAAATACTGAAGTAGAACAGAATCTTTTAAAGCGTCAACCTGTAACACCAGGACTTGTAGTGAACACTTATTTGTGAAACATTTATATCTTGGAAGCTTTGGAAAAGGTAACATATGTAGGTTCAAAGCCCATTAATATTACTAACAATACCTTTGTAGGTATATAATATTGGAAATCACTTCCAAAGCATTAGTCATGCTTTCTTTTGAACACTGTAGAGAGGAAGACCTGTTGAAGTCTGGCAACAAAGGTTAATTTCCTGTCGGGAACAATACATTTTAGCCTTTTCTGGTTTGAACTGGTCGTTAATAATTAACAATTGGGAAGTCTTTGTCCTCTTGTTATTGATTTCTTTTAAACCTGGGAAAACCTTCCTCACATCTGCTCAGTCCTGAGCAGATGAAATTCTCCAATGGAGTCTTAAGCTCCAGCAGATAAGAGAGCTGTGTGTTTCTTTTAAGCTGTTTAACTTTATTACGATGATGCTAATTTTTATTTCTGCAATAGAAATGTCTTTCTTTTTATTTTTTCAACTTTATTGTGTACATTTAATAATTGAAAATATAAACAATAATTAAAAAATTAAAAAAACAGTTGAATAAAAATATACATTTCTCAATTAAATGTACTAGATACATATAAATTTTTTTTAATCATACAATTTTTCAAGTGAAATATTTCAAGGTCAGGACTTTAAAGGAGAACTTGCACAGCAAAATAACATGCTAACTTGGAAATAATCTGGACAAATTTAGGAGGAAGTCAGAAATTTCAGTTTGTTTAATTTACTCTAGAAGAAAATTAACTTATTAAATATACATTATTGAATGAAATAGAGGTAGTTTTATATGAGGTTTTGCAAATGTTCTTTCGCTCTTCTCTTAAACCAAACCATGATCTGTAAGAATTGTTATTTTGTGGCCGTAGAAATTGTTTTATAGTGACAGTTTTTTAAATAAAAAGGTCTAGAAATAGATGTTCATAAAATGTTTGGAATATTTTCTGAAATGTGGTAGCTTCTGTTATTGTGTGATTATTAGTGGACATTAGGATATGAGATTTCTCGCTGCACTAATTTAAATTTGAATTTAAAAAAGAAAGAGGAATAGTGCACCTGAATTTGATTGGTGGCAGTGAATTTAAAAATATATTGACAAATAAAACAATTAGTTGTAAATATGTTGAAACATGAATTTAGAACGGAATCATAAACACCGTCAACCATTTCAAGTTTGAATAATTCTGAAGCACAGGTTATCTAGATATTCATATAACTATAAGACAAAGACTAAGTTTAGAAGGAGGAACAAAAATATGACTTAAGGTTATTAAAAATGCTTTGAAACTGATAGTGCAGATATCCATTAAACCATACTATAATTTTTATTGTAAATAAAATGTTGATTACTAAAGGGGATTTCAATTTTTTATTTTAAAAAACACTAATAGTCAATGTCCTTGGCCAGTTATGTCAATATGAAATCATACAATTATTGATCTAAATGGTGGGTTCTGTCTTAGACTTTCTTCACTTGTGTATAAAGGGTTGGCAGTTACTAGGCTGCCCTTTCCAGCCCATTCCCATAGCACAAATTGATCTGTAGCAATAACCAGGAGGAAACCACAGTCAGCAGAAAAAGCCATAGAGGGTGTTGTGTCATGAGCATAGGTTTAGCAGAGTCAGCGCTGTAACATATACATATTGGCTAGATCATCTATTTTCTGAGACTGGGTTGATATTACACAAATAAACCAGATTTCAGTTACTTTAGATGAAGACTTTAAATAATCACAAGATTGAAAGGAAGAATTGACAAGAGAAGTATGCTTTCTAGGTGATTCTCTAAGGAATCTGATAATTTTGAAATACAGTATAATATATAATGAAGCAATGTAATAGATATCTAAACAAACTATTATAAAAAATGTGACAATTTTTGCAGAGCAGATGTTGCAAAATGGGTAGTATATTAGTCAGAGCTTTATGAGACTGATAGGAAGTGGCTCATGCAACTGTGGAGATGAGGAAGTCCGAATTCCATAGAGCAGGTTGCAAGCTGGGAACGTCAATAAGGGTTATCAATGAATTCCCCAGGAGAAGCTGGCGGGCTGAAATAGAGATGGAAATTCTGCCTCCTGACTGCTGAAATCATCAGTTCTCTTTAAGGCCTTCAACTGATTGGATAAGACATCTCTCATTATTAAGGGCAATCTTCTTAATTGATTGTAGATGTAATCAGCCATAGATGCACTCAACTTACTGATGATTTAAGTCCAGGAAATATCCTCAGTGTAACAATCAGGTCAGTGCTTGCTTGACCAAACAACTGGACACCATAACCTGGCCAAGTTGACACACGAAATTAAGCATCACAGGTAGAGTAAAAAAATACAAAAACAAACAAACAAAAAATACAACACATTCTTCACAGACAAGTATGTGAAAAATGGCTGTATGCAATTTTGACAGGTTAGGAGCTGGCTGTGGTTACTCAAGCCATGCTGAGTTAGGGAGAGCTCCTCTCACCTTTGGGGATTGCTGATCTCACAGGGAATTCCTGGGCTCCTAATGTGAACAATGACTTTTCCTCCAGTTTAGAACTTTTAAAATATAGTTAAGCTGGCCAATCTGGTCCACAATAGCCTTAAAAATTTTTTTGTTGTTGCTAATTCCTGGAAAAGGTTTGACTGCAAAATCTAGGGCAGGCGGACCAAGTGGATTAGTAACTTAATAACTATCTGGCTTATTTAATGAGAAAGAGTGGTTACAACACAATAACTTGAATGTGCATCTGAATCACCAAGTGGGTTTGTTAAACGAATTGCTGGTCCTGACCGCAAGTTTCTGATTCATGAAGTCTGAAATGGGGTCTGAGAATTTGTGATTCTTAACAATCACCAGGTAGTGCTGAAGCTGCTGGACTGGGGACCACACTGAGAACCACCGGCCCCGGGAGTTCGACTAATTTCCTGGATCTGGTTCCCTAATCTTTTCTCTTTATTGTTTGATGAATGTGAGAAAGCTCTGACAAGGTGGATTAATGGTACTCAAATGTATTAAGATCAGGTGCTATAAAGTCATTTGGTGGATATTGTTCACTTTAGTTTTTATAGTCTTCCTGATTGAGATGCAGTCTAATCTTAGAAAGATTTAGTGTGGATTTTTTAAAACTGTGTATAATAAAATATCTACCAAGTTCATAAATCCAGAAACCTCAGAAATGTACTTACTGCATCATTTTCCAAATTCCTATTTTTATTTTTCTCTCAACTCACTACAATCTATGGTCCCTACCACATATAGAAATTTCTTTTAGAAGTAAACAAGAAACCAATGGCTTTTCTCTGCCCTCTTCCTGAATCCTTCCACTAGAATTTGGTACTGTTGACCCCTTTGTTCTGGAAATTTGCTCTTCCCTTTCAGTCTAGATTTTAGAGAGCATTTCATTGGCTCATTTTCTATCTCCCTGAAACTGTAAGTCCAAGGAAATGGCAGCTCTTCATTATCTTCCTTAATCTACTTTTTTTTTTTTTTTTTTTTTTTTTTTTTTTTTACCATCTTCCACCTTTGCCCTTGGCAGACATCATTAAGTAATCGTAGCACTCCTATCAATAGAATTGAGTAATTCTTCTAATATAGCCGTTTAGGAAAACACTCTTAGTTGACTGGTGTTAGTACTTGAAATGAAACATGTGAAGGCTCTAAACTCTCTCCAAAAACAATCCTATTTTCATGGCTTCAGATTTCACAATACCTATCTCCTCTACCCCTACATCTCTAGTCCTGACTTTTTTCCCCAGACTCAGATACATATTTGGAATCATTTTCCCGTGTATATTCTGCCACTATTTCAAATGCAGCATGTTCTAAATTAAATGCATCATCTTTCCCTCACATCCAGTCCTTTTCCTCATTCAGTTCATGATTCCATTCAAGGCAAAAACCATGAGATAATCTTTGTCTCTTTATATACTCTCACATTTAATAGTCATAAAGGTATAATCAATTCTACTTTTAATACGTCTCTTGAATTGCCCTGCTTCTTTCCCTTCCCATGACCACTCCTTAGTTTTGGCCCCTTTGTCTACTTGCCTCTCTTTTCTACTTCTTCTCCAATTCATATGTCAATTATTGGCAGAATTAACTACCTAAAATATGGAGATCATTAAATCATTCTGGCTCAAAATGTAAACAAACAATCCTCAAAATTTCTCACACACATTCATGATGCTATAGAATCTTGCTCAGAGAAATTTAGCAACTGTAGATTACTTTGTTCATATTATCTTTTATAATGACATACACTCCCACCCCAGCCCTCTCAATGCCATTTGAAATATTACTCATTTTTGAGCCAATATCCAAATGCTGCTTTATTTTTAAATAAAATTTTCATCTATTGTAGTCTGAATTATCCTCTTTCATAGCACTTTGGCTTTTTGTTCCCCTTCACCTTTTTTATGTTTTGCATATCTATTTATTCCCCAGGTTATGCAGTTTTAGACTTTGAAGGAGATAAAAGGTTATCCCAGTCTTTAGGGAAAGAGTGTGCAGAGAAGGCAGTGAATCAACTCTAGGTAAGAAAAGTAAAAAAGATACATATGTACCCCAGGGCCAACTGGAGACTCTTATTTGAGGAATCATTTTGAGTTTGACTCTAGATGGGCCCTTTAACTGCTCTTGGGAAATACAATCTAAAACTCGAGAAGATGGTAAACTAAAGGAGTTCTGGAGAGCCTAAAATGCTGCAACCTTGGGTGAACATAGATTTAACCCCTTAAGATGGACTTTGTGTTTACCTCTGTATTAGTCAGTCAAAGGAGTACTGATGCAAAATACCAGAAATTTGTTGGTCTTTATTAAGGGTATTTATTTAGGGTAGAAGCTTACAGTTACCAGGCCATAAAGCATAAGTTACTTCCCTCACCAGACTATGGCCACGTGTTGGAGCAAGACAGCTGCCGACGTTTGCCAGGGTTCAGGCTTCTTGGGTTCCTCTCTTCCCGGGGCTCGTCTCTCTCCGGGCTCAGCACCTCTGGTTCCTCCACAAGGTCAGATGTAGACTATCAGGCAAATGGCTTGTCTCTTCCCGGGGCCTTCTCTCCTTCCTCATGACCAAGCTCCTCTGTGTGCTTGCTTCCCTGGGCTCCAGCATTAAAATTCAGCTTCAGAATTCCAACTCAGAAACTCTGTCCTTTGCCATGTCTTTTATCTTTGAGACCCCACCCACAAAGGGGTGGGGCTCAACACCCTACTGATGTGGCCCAATCAAATCCCTAATCATAACTTAATCATGCCCAGATGAACAGACCAGTTTACAAGCATAATCCAATATCTATTTTTGGAATTCATAACTATATCAAACTGCTACAACCTCCCATGAGCTATTCCACCTCTCCTCAAAAGTGTAATGGCCACGTATTTTACATAGGATTGACCCCTCTGCTCCTGGGTTGGCCCTTGACTCATTCAAAGTAATCAATGCATGGCATTTCCCTGGCCATTGTGATTGGTTAGTCCAATCTGATTGAAGGCCAAGATTTTGTTCAGTGGCTGGGGGAAGAGTTGTTCTCTATTGCTAAACATGAACAGGAAAGTATAACTCTGGTCACTGTTGGCAGCCATCTTATCATGTGTCCGAGGAAAGCTCACTTTAGAATGAATCCAGGGAGCAGATACAGCTCAGTGGTTGAGTACCTGCTTCCCATGTATGAGGTCCCGGCTTCAATCCCTGGTATCCCCCTGGCCCCCAAAAAAGAAAAAAAAATCCCACATCATAGAAGGCAGAAAGAACAATTGATAAGAAACTGGATGCTCAGTGACAGCATGGAGCTGCTGGATCAAGCCTGACATGAAGCCCACTGTACCTGGAATTTCAGCTAAATGGGGCAATTTGTTCCTTTTTTTTTTTTTAAGGTGGTAGCAGGGATTGAACCCAGGACCTCATACATGCAAAGCAGGCACTCAACCACTGAGCTATACTGGTCTGGTCCCTTTATTTCTAAAAACCACTTTGAGTTATTCTATTAATTTAGCTATATACTACAAACTCTATATTTTATTTGCATCTTTCTTTGTATACATATTTTACTTGGTTAATTGATAATGATAAATCCTAAAGTCCATCTTATATCTGCCCCAAATTCATTAATTAGTCCTTGTGGCTATCCATCCAAAGTGTACAATCAATAGTATTCAGTGTAATCACATATTTGTGTATTCATCACTCCAGTCATTCTTAGAGCACTTTCATTATTCCAATAATAATAATAATAATAATAAACAAACTAAACTCATCAGCTCTCAATCTCTCTATGCTTCCCCTACCTCATGGCTCTTTTACAGTTAATTTGGTAGGCATTATTTTACAGTATATTCTTGGATTTGAACTGATGAAACATGGATAATTTATTGGAATTTGTAGCAGTTTGACATTGTTTATGAATGCCAGAAAAAAGGATTATGTTTGTAAACTGGTATGTTTCTCTGTGTGTGATCCCCTTTGATTGAATTGGACTCAGCAGAAAATAAAAAAAATAAAAATAAGAATAAAAAATAAAATCTGGTATATACATACAGTGGAATATTATTCATTTGTAAAATGAATGGAGTCATGATACATGCAACAATTTGATTGAAACTTGGAAACATAATGTTGAGTAAAGTAAGCCAGACACAAGAAGACAAATATATGACCACACTGATATGCAATAATTCGAACGAGCGAATTCAAACAGTCAAAGTCTAGAATATAGGTTACCAGTGGCTAGAGTGGGGGTAGGGAATGAGGAGCTATTGCTTAAAATGTACAGAGTTCCTATTTGGAATGATGGAAATGTTTTGGTAATGGATGGTGGTGACAATAGTACAGTATTATGAACATACTTAACAGCACTGAATTATGTATTTGAACATGGCTAAAAAAGATGTTTTAGGTTGTATATATGTTATTAGAATAAAAATTTAAAAAACAAACACAGGACTGTATAACACAAACAGTGAACCCTATTATAAATGATGGACTATAGCTAATAGTATAGTAATAAAAATATTGTTTAATGAATGGTAACAAATGAACCATGCTAATGCAAGTATTAACAATAGGTTGGTATATGGGAAGTCTGTATTTAATGAAGGATTTTTCTATAAATCTACAACTTCTCTAATAAAAAAGTAACCAAAAAGTTGGATCTGGCTGAATTTATTGATATAGACCCACTAATCAGAGATTCTAGACTGAATGTTGTATTTGAGGGGTTAGAAAGGTTTCTAACAGTTTGTTCAGATGGTTGGCTAAAGCATGGACCTAAAGGTGGCCTGCACTGCCTTTGGTCAAATAATAGAACTGCCCTGGTATAATGTGGATGAGGGAATCAGAGTGCTTAGAGAGACTGAAATGCTAGAGTAGATTTATCATGTAAGAACTGCTCATCACCCTAGGAATGTCCAGAGGACATACCTTTCATCAGGATTGTGAGGAATAAATTTTTGAGACTAACTCATCATTCCTGAAGTGCTCTGTGGTCTCTCTTCTCTGTAGAACAGATATTACTGTGGAACTGCTGCCAAGGGACTTGGATACTTAAACACAATGGGAATGATCATATCCTGGGTTGGCAGAAGCCAAGCGGCCGTGATGGACAGCAGTCTCAAATAGTTTAACTCACAGAGACCTATGGTGCTTGCTAGTAGATCATGGAGCACCTGGAAGTAAAATAGAAGGGCAGTCTACTAAATTCATTTTGATCTGTAGAGCAGGAAGAGTTCTAGGTCAAGTGAACGGAAGTCTAAATTGAATGATGAAAACAGAGAGTCACAACCCCTTAATCAAATCCCAGATTTGAGACAGTTTACAGACCCAGAGCCCCTTGAATGAAGGGAAGGCTAGGTCCCCTTAGGAAAGGATGCTGCTACCCTGCCAAAAATGTATGCTACTAATCTTCCTCCCAGTCTTCCAAAGGGACTTATGACATTTTACCATGGTTACTGTGCACTGGAGAAAAGGAAATTATTAGGCATTTCAGGGATTATTAAACATTGGCTCAGAAGTGACATTAATTCCAGGAGACCCAAAACATGACTGTGGTTCACCAGTCAGAGTAGGGGTTTATGGAGGTCAGGTGATCAATGCAGTTTTAGCTCAGGTCTGTCTCACAGTGGGATCCATTCTGTGGTTATTTACCCCATTCTATAATTCATAGTTGGAATAGACCTACTCAGCAACTGCCAGAACCCTCACATTGGTTCCCTGACTTGTGGAATAAGGGCTATTATGGTAGGTGTAGCAGTTTGATATTATTTATGAATTTTAAAAATAGATATTGGATTATGTTTGTGAACTGGTCTGTTTCTCCGGGCATATTAAATTGTATTGGATTCAGCGGTTTCACCTTTACTTGATTGAGTTATGATTAGGGCTTTGATTGGGCCAAGTCAGAGAAAACTACGCGACAGAGGAGTTAGTTGGAGTTTTGGATGTTGGAACCCCGGGAAGTAAACACACAGGAGAAGAACACAGAGGAATAGAGATGGCTCCATAGACACGGCAGAGGCCATGGGAAGAGAGAGAGAGCCTGATAGTCTACAGCAGACCTTGTGGAGAGAACAGAGCAGCTGAGCCCAGAGATGAACAAGCCCCTGGAGAGAGACAAGACTTATCCCAGCCTACAGCTGATATTGGAAGAAGCTGGGATCATGGAGCCTTAAGAGGAAGAGGGAGGCTGAACCTTGCATATGTTGGCAGCCATCTTGCTCCAACACATGGCAATAGACTTTAGTGAGGGAATTAACTTATACTTTATGGCCTGGTAAAAGTAAGCTTCTATCCCAAATAAATACCCTTTATAAAAGCCAACAGATTACTAGTATTTTGCATTAGCACCCCTTTGGCTGACTAATACTTTCCTACTGAAAGGTCAAGTGGAAGCCGCTAGAATAGCCCCTACCTAGCAAACTAGTAAATCAAAAGCAATACTGCATTCCTGTAGAGACTGCAGAGGTTAATGTCACT
>PVKH010014251.1:0-16557 GCA_004027955.1 Chaetophractus vellerosus
AACTCTGAAACCATTACACCTTCCTACATGACCTATGTGGAGATATGCTGGTGCTATGGTGGGGCCGACCCTCTGTATTTCACCTGTACTCTAAGTAATTCAGGTGAGAGTGATCCAGCCCTCCCCACCCTCTAACATCATGGGGGCACAGGACCAAGTCTTGAACAGAATATTTCATATCTTGGGCCAAAATGATTGGTTCTACGAATAAGTGAGCAGTGTCAGGCTGGCAGGAATCCTCCAAGAATTTTTCTGCAGCTGCCAGGAAAGATCCTTATACCTATTGATATCAGGAGTTTTAAAGACAAAATAAGTTTATAGTTCTTGGGGCCATCTTTCACACTAACTAGCAAAACACAGCTCAAGGATGAATCCACCATATAGAGGAAACAGAACTGGGCCGAGAGACAGAGATCGACAAAGCCCTAGAGTCACTGTTGGAGGACCTATATTCAATTTTGCCTAAAGCCAGTTCTAACCCTAAACTTTCCAGTTCCATAAGTTCCATAAAGCTGAATATTCCCCTTTTTTCTTAAATTGGGGTTCTGTATTTGCAATCTGGAATCCTAATAACCCTTCCATTAGTCAGAGAACGTGCTGTGCTAGGTTCTAGAAAAGCAAATTTAAAAAGAGATTTTCTTTTTTACTTCTAAGTGCACAACGAAGGTTTTCAAACTTTCTCTTTGCTAAATCCTTTCTGTCATCATTTTACTTGTAAAATTGCCTTTGTCTAAGTAGAAAGAACCTTTGATATAAAGACTGATGCTGTTACTGCTACTCTCCCACCTCTCAAGAAAATGCACTGATTTCCTTGACCCATGATAACCTTTCTTCTCTCAAAGTAAGTATATAATTGCTTCTAGGAGGATAAACCAGGGACTAGCCCTGTTGCACAATTCCTGATATTACTTGCAAACCACTGTTGTTGGTAGGCCTCTCTTTGATTTATCTTTTATTGTTTTAGCTTTCAGCATTTCTGTTAAAGAGGAAAAAAATCCCCATAATATTGCCAATTTTATATCAATTTAACCATATTCAAGTTTCTCCAGGAATTCTGAAGTTTCTGAAATGTCACAGAGAAGGGGAAATTATTATACTCGCAAAAGTGAAAATTCTCCCAAAACTGGGTACATTTTACCTCCAGTTCCAGAACATTCCACCACCCAGAACTGCACCCATTAAGCAATAACTTTCCATCCCTTTCCCCACCCCCTGCAACCACCACTCTGCCTTCTGCCTCTATGAACTTGCTTATTCTAGACATTTCAAACCAGTGGATTTATACATGTGTCCCTTCGCGTCTTGCTCACCTCACCCAACATGATGAGGTCTTCAAGGCTCATCCATGCACAGCTTTGTGAATGTGATTTAATACTGCTAAATTTTGCACTTAAAAATGGTTAAGTTGGTTTTGTGCTATGTATATTTTATCACAATTTTTAAAATGTAAAAAACAAAAACAAAAACAAGAAAACAAGCAGGAGGCAGGCTGATTTGGCGCAGGGGAGGTGGTCTACCACCTGTCTTGCGGGGGGCAGGATCTGGCTGGTCTACAGGTGTGATGCCCACACAGCTCGCAGAACACCCCATCGGGGGCCACCCTCCACCAGGAGCTCTGATACGCCCCCGGCCACCTGAGATCACAGACAGGATGCCTCCTGCCTCCTCCTCACGCCCTCAGCCCAGGACACTGTCACTGGATATAGGAACGCAGCTTCCAAAACTCCTTAAGTTTCCTTGCCTGGCTGCTGGCAGAGTGCAAGGAGGCAAAGCCACGTGGGCTGGGACTACTGGGCCTGAGCTGAGCCCACCTCCCCCTCCTTCATCACTGTACGTTATCTTTATGGCAAAAAAGGTTGTGTAATTTTAGGTCGTATAATTACAGAAACAATTCCATATAATTGCAGGATGAGGCATAGAGTAATTATCATGCAATATAATAAATTACATGATGAAGTGCAAAATAAAGTAAAATAGTTTTTCTAACCACTAATCAATGATTAAAAGAGATCTGAAGATGTTCCAGGATAAGCCCTCTACTGTGAACTGGCCCAGAGAATTAAGATCTTTTCATCAAAGAAATGCTCAATGACTTTTCACAATTTATCAGCTTTCAGTTTCTAAAGATTCACCTAAATTTTTTTATGCTGTGTACACTGAGTGCTCTTTTCCTCCTCCTCTCCCTTCCTTCTTCCTTTCTTTCCTACCTTCATTCAAGTAAAACACTTTTTTTTTTCATGTGAAATCTTATACAAAACCTCATTTATTAAAAAGAGAAAGGGAGCTGTTCCAAGGAGGCCTGGAGTCTTGCCCATTCCATCATCAGCCCACCCCAGCCACTAAACGCTAGGTAAATGGGAAAAAGGAAAACCTTTGCTGTGGAGTATGGTAATTTGTAGCTAAATACCCATTCTCCAGATGAAAGAGAATAGTCTTCTAGTCTCTCTTTGTATTTGTTATACTCCTACCATTTCATCATTTTTTGGCTCCTCTCCAAGTCCACCAAAAGACTCCAAAATGGCGTGGGCTTCAGTTAATGAAGTAATAGAACAATGCTTATCATACAAGAACTGCCTCAGAGTTCCATGTTGGACTCCATTTTATGCAATCTGCTTCTGAATTTTACAAGTATTCTGACTTCTATTGCTATTTTTTAAAATATAATAACCATATACGGTTGGTACATGGGGCAGGCACTGTGCTTTTAAGTGCTTAATATCCATTTAAAAAGTACTGTGTTTTATAACACTTAACCCTCATAACAGCCCAAGTCTTGGTTCTGACAGCATTCACAATATACATCAGTGGTTCTCAATATTGGCTACAAACTAGAATCTTTTCTAATTTGGAGAACTTTTAAATATCCAATACCCAGTTTTCACCCTCAGACCAATTAAATCAAAATCTCTTTGGTTAGAAGCCAGACATCAGTGTTTTTAGCAACAACCCAGGTGATTCCCATGTGTTGCCAAGATTGAGAATCACTGCTCTTATCAACTGCTGAGAAAACATGCTCAGTCGTTGAATTCCATAGAAGGCTGGGAGACAGTATGGAGAAAAAGATAAAAAGAGGAGGAAGACAGAGACAAAATAAAGAAGAACAGGCTGCAGATAAGTTTGCTTAAATTCTGTAGCCCCAAGAGAGCGATGGACAAGTTCACTGCTAGAGTGTGACCAACTAGAACAGAGGGTAGAACTGAGACACAACTTCCCAGGTCTGATACCCAATTGCCATGACAACACCCCAATCCTTATTTTATTGACAAAAAAGTCATAAAAATGATATTTATAGTACTCAGGGGCAGAGAATCTTTCAGCTTGCTCCATGTTGGGAGAAGTTCAACTGGTGCACCAAAAATATGCTTATCAGGGCATGGTAAAGTGACATAGAAAAAGGGATTGTATATAACCTTGCCTCAGTATTGGGCAAAAAGAGTTTCTGACTGTAATTACGTAATTAAGCTAAATGTTTATGGGTAAACTTTTTCTTACCTGTCATTCATGGCACCACAACTGCACAAAAAGAAACTCAATGTCTTTGCTCAGTGATATGCTGGAAAACAGCTGGTTAGAAAACCAAACCAAAACAAAACAAAAAAAGGCCTGCTGTTGATTTCCAGAGTGTAAATACTGCCCCCCTGACCCTGTCAAATTCAAGCCAACAACATGATGCCCCTGAATAGGTGAGCTGGGAAGAGATGTGTAAAATGGGCTCTTAAGCCAAATCAAGCTGACGCTCGAGAATCAGATGTAACTGGTTTGGGCTGGAGTGGTCACAGGAAATTTTCCAAAGCCCATCAGGAGATTATAACATGTAGTCAGTTCTGAGAACCACTAGCTAAAGAAGTGCTTATCAGACTCTAATATGCATACCAATCAATGGGTGATCTTGCTAAAATTCAGGCTCTGATGCAATAGACGCTATTGGTCCCTAGCAAGATAGATGAGTAGACCAAAAGAATTAAAAAATGGTTACTGATGCCCCTACCAATGTCGGAAATATTAGAAAGAGAAGCTTTGTAGGGAGGTCACATTGGCGGTCCATGAATTTTACTTTTTAAATTTGAATTAGATGCCAACATCATAAAAATCTGGATTCCCAGCTTCTCTGGGAAAACATGAACAGCAATAGCAACAACAAAACAAGATCTGACAACACTAACCGCACACGCCTGGGTGCAGCAGTTCTGCCCCAGATAGCGGAGGCCACAATCTTTTGCTACTGTTGCCTCCTGCTCACCCTCACTGGTTTGTGTTTCCTACCTCAGCTCTGCAGGAATGAGGGTTATAGATGTTTTAGGTTCTTGTTTAACTTTCAATATAGCTTTTCCTTCTCAGTTACACTAAGTTACTTTTCTGGTCTCACCTTTAACCACATACGAACTGCACATTCTGGAAATGCCTAATTTGGGGTTCTTGGAATACACCACCTTCTTTCTCTCCTCTTAACTATGGGTTGTTCCCTGTTCCTGGAACCACACTCCAGCCTTCTTTGCTGAAAACAGCCTTAATTATTCTTTAAAACCCGACTCAAACATTGCCTCCTTTGCAATGCCTTCCTGAGTCTTCTATGCTCCCACAGCAGAGTGGATCCTCTCCTATCAAATCCTGTTTCTGCTTTTTTTGTATTCCCAAGGTAGAATGTTTTGCCATATAGAAGGTCCTCGGTGATTCTACAAAGTGATCAATTACAAATCAATTTATATCTCTTAGATTACCTTCTCTTGAACTCTCTTTTATTAATTCATCAAGGGAGATTTTGTAATTATTATCCTATCCTATAAAGTACAAGCTAAATTCTCTTCCCTTATCTATCTTCAGTGCCTCTGCAGGTTCTTTCCTCTCCCCTGACCTTCAATTTTGGTGTTGTTTGTTCAGTTTATAAGGATATTATTTATTCTATAAATTTGGCCCCGAATAAACATAGGCCACTTCCAATTAAACATTCCTTAATAGAATCAGTTCCTTATATTTTCATGGTATGGCCAGTTTTTTTCAAGGCACTTTTATTAGCACACTTTATCCTGACACTAACTTTATAAAATGCATATTACCCCTTTTCAATACCTAGAAGCTAAAGTGAAATGGTCCTCACGAACTAGGGAGGAAGGAAAATAGGAAGCTTGAGAAAAAACTTGGCAGTGGCCAACTAAGCCCTCAGGAGGGAAGATCTTAGAGAAAATCTTAGAAAACACCATTATGCTTCCCCAGGCATCATTTCCCAATATGTCTGGGAGCTAAAAATCTGCCTCACTCCACTTTCAAACTTCTATGATCCCTAATATTTTACTGAAAAAAAGAACGAAAAGACATGTTGAATTGCTGTGTATTCGAGCCAAACAAAAACGCAGGCCTTTTGAGTCCCACTTTGGTTAATTATGTCCACATTTACAAAGAGCTACAATCACCCAGCAGTATAAATATGTTTCATAAATCTGCCTTCACAAAAATTTAGAAATAAAAACTCCCATGCCTTTTCCGAAAATAAACAATTTATGTATGATGATAAAATTTTTCCCAATAGTTTTATGGTGCTAGCTGCACTGTGCAACTTTAATCATGCCAAGGACAATTATTTCATGAGAGTGTATAGGGAAGTCTATCATTCATAAATCAATTTATAACTTCCTGCATTATGTGTCACTTTCAAATCAATGCTAAGTCTCTAATATTTGGTATTTATTTGGAAATGTTTATGCTATAGATATGGAAAACAAAGATTTTAATATCCTGACTCACTAAGAATAAAAAAACAATGCCAGGGGGAAAAGTGGCAGATATCAAATTGGTGGTGGTGGGATTGAGGAAACATCCTCAATAAATTTAAAAGGAATTAGCAAAGGGATGGCAATGGCCAAGTTTGAAGACATAATGATCCTTTTCTCACACATTCTCTCCAAGTTTCCAACCACTTTCCAAGAGGATTGATGTGGGCACAAGAATACACCCACCCATGAAATACCCCTTAGAGATACTTCCTCCCCAAGATGCACCATAAGTAGTAGCAGGAATATGGCACACCATTAAAGGGTAGGACAGAACACTCTATAGTCATTTCTCTCTGGAATAACTGGATCATGTTGGAAAGTGCAATGCACACACTGCTCCTAATTGTGACACTGAATGGCTTCTCTGCCATTTCCACCCCCTTCTGAGCAAGGAGAATTTCATCTCTCTTTCATTATCAGTTAGGATACATCATGTTTTTCCTGTTTCTTCTCCCTGCATGATTCTGTTAATACAATTTTTAAAAAGGACTGGTCCAAGATATTTTTTTCTGCAAATGTATTATATTTGCTTTTATTAAAAAAAATATTTTTAAGTCCATATATATAATTGTATGTACAAGAATTTTTTCTGGAAGCCACACAATCAACTGAGGAATGAGTGTCAAGGTTGAGAGTATGAGGAGATGAGTTTTAACTTTTGGATTTTTTAATATTTTAATTATTTTTATTTTACTTTTATAAGTAAAATATAAATAAGAAAAAAAAATGATAATTGTTGAAAATGGAGCAGAAGTAAATAGAGAGCAGTGCCCTTAACTGCTAACCAAGCCTTTCCCGGCCGGAAGGAAACGCTAGACACAATCAGCAGCGCGAAAAACTTTTATCTCCAAGCGAGCACAGGTGGGGAAGTTCCAGAACACCGTGTTCCTTTGGTAGAGAAAGAAATGTAAGGATATAAGAAGAATAGAGTGGGAGCTCCCCTGAAAGGCCAGGGTTCCGAGCCGGTGAACAGGAAGCGTACTCGCTTACCCCCTAGCCAGTTGTCGGAGATGTTCTGGAGCATCGTGACAGGGATGCAGAAGAAGGCGATGAGCAGGTCGCTGAGCGCCAACGAGCAGATGAAGATATTCGTGACCGTACGCATGGCCTTGCTGCGGGTCACCACGTAGACCACTAGCGCGTTGCCAAAGAGCGCCAGGGCGAAGATGAGCACGCCGGTGAGCACGAAGGCCAGCTTGGCGCGCCCGGGCAGCTCTGGGGTGTAGACCAGCGGCCGCAGCCGATACAGAGCGATGAACTGCTCGCGGGTCAGGTTGTGGTTCCGCAGCAGGCGGGAGAACTGCTCCGGGGTGATGTTGAGTGACTGCATGCTGCTTGCGTCCCGAAAGCCCAGGGCGCCGCGCGGACTATGCCGGGACCGCCAGGCGGTCGCCTTCCTTCCTCAGAGGGAGTGACAGCCTGTGCCCCGGGCTCGGGCGCGCCAGAGGGCTCCCGGCCGCACTCCGAGAGAATCGGGAAAGGGAAGAAAGAACAGGGATGAAAACCACAATAAAGAGGCGGGAAGCCAAACTACCGAGGCTCAATCCCATTGGCCAAACATGTTCGCAATTCAAAGAAAGCTCTTCTCCAGCTCTTCTCCAAGGTGAGGAGCTGCGAAGGTTCAGAATGCCCGCGAGCCGCGCCCGGATCCCCTGCGTCTCTCACTCTCTAGCCTACTGGCCACTAGAGCCGCTGAGGGGTGGGGCCAGAATTCAGCGGCCTTCCAATCGCTGCTGGACTGCAGCGGCGAGGACATTGCCCGCCACCCTCAGGGCAAGGGGAAACCTTCCAGCCTCGCCACCTTTCTACTCCGCTGGCACTTTTCTGATACCGAGGTCATGCTTATAGATGAATTTTATTATTGGAGTTTCCCACAGAATCACAGTTCTCCTCTCATCTACAATGTGGGCCACAGTTACCTACGACAAAATAAAATTTAAAAAATTTTTATCTTGCATTCAAAAATTATTATGGAACAAAAAAAAAAAATTGCAAAGATGTTGCAGAGAGGTCTCCTGACCCCGTTGATTACATCTTACTTAACTATGGTACAATATCAAAACCAGGAATTTGACACTGGTACTGAGTGTGCGCGCGTGTGTAATGTTGTATGTCGTTATCAGGTATGTAGTTTCCTTTTACAACCACCAAAATCAAAATACAGTACTATTCTATCACCACAAAGATATCACTCATTTTATCCTTTTATAGTAACACACAACCCCTCTCCCCACCATCTAATCCTGGCAACTCCTAAGGTAGTCAACATCTCTATACTTTTGTCAGAAGGTTATATAAAAGGAATCATACAAACTGTCACATTTTGATATTGATTTCTTCTTCACTCACCATGATGCCCTTTACAGTTGTTGCCTCTATAAGTAGGTGGTTCCTTTTTTATTGCTGAATTGAATAACACGGAAGGACATACCAGTTACTTCCTGGCAAAACCTTAGTAGGATATTTTGGTTCTTTCCAGTTTGGGGCTATTACAAATAAAACTTATCTCAAGAATCATGAACATAAATTTTTGTTTCTCTAAAAAATGCCAAGAAGTGTGATTGTTGAATGCATGGTAATTGTGTTTTTAGTTATTTAAGAAATTGCCAAACTATTTTCCAGAGTGGCTGTACCATGTTACATCCCCACCAGCAACAAGGATCCTTACTCCAAATCCTTGCCAGCATTTGGTATTGTCACTATTTTTTATTTTAGCTGTTCTAATAAATGTGCAATCATATCCCATGGTGGTCTTAATTTGCGTTTGCCTAATGGCCAGTGATGTTGAACATCTTTTCATGTGCTTATTTGCCATCTGTATATCCTCTTGGGTGAAATGTCTCTAAATGTATTTGCCTATATTCTAATTGGATTGTTTGGTTTATTTACTGTCGAGTTTTTAAAGTTATTTTTATAGTCCAGATACCAGTCCTTTGTCACGTAAGTGGTTTGCAAAAATTTCCTCAGCCTGTAGCTTGTTATTTAGCTTCTTAGGGTCTTCCACAAACTAAAGTTTTGAATTTTGATGAAGTCCTATTTATCAATATTTACTTTTATTGATTATGCCTTTGAAGTGTCAACTCCAACAAGTTTTCACCAAGTCCTAAGTCCCAGGGATTTTCTTGATGCTTTTTTTCAAGAATTTTATGATTTTATTTTTACATTTTGGGCTCTCTATTCTATTCCATTGATGTATATGTCTATCTGTACTGCAATACCATTGTTTTGATGACTTTAGATATATAATAAGTCTTGAAGTCAAATAGATGGGTCCCATTTTATTCTTTTTTTTCCATTTTATTCTTTTTCAAAATTATTTTAGCTATTCTAGGACCTATGCCTATTCATATATATTTAAAAATGAGCTTGTCTATGTCTAAGCAGAAAAGCTCTTGAATAATAATTTTGTAATTTTCAGCATATAAGTCCTGTACATGTTTTATTAGATATACACCTAAGTATATCATTTTTTGAGCATTTGTACATGGTGTTATATTTCTAAATTTCAATTCCATATTTTCATTGTTAGCATTTAGAAATGCGATCAATTTTTGTGTGTTGATCTTGAATCCTACCACTTTGCAGAACTCACTTTTTAGATTAAGGAGTTTTTATATAGAGTCACTGAGATTTTCTACAAAGACAATCATGTCATCTGCGAAGAGAGGCAGTTTTATTTTTTCCTTTCCTATACTTATGCCTTTATGTCCTTTTCTTACCTTATTGCAATGGCTAAAGCTTCTAGGAGTAAACTGAATAGTACAGATGAGAGTGGCTATCTTTGCCTTGTTTTCAAACATAGAGAGGATACATTCAGTCTTTTTCCATTAAATGAGATATTACCTGCTGATGTTCTTTATGAATTTGAGAAAGAAAGTTCTTCTCTATTTTTAACTTGATGAGAGATTTTTATCATGAATGGTGCTGAGTTTTGTCAAATTCTTTTTCTGCATAAATTGATAGGAATAGGTGATCGTTCTTCTTTGACCTGTGAATATGGTGGATTACATTGGTTGCCTTTCAAATACTGAACCAGCTTTGAATACCTGGAATCAACCACACTTGGTCATGGTGTATAATTATTTTTATATATTACTGAATTCTGTTTCAAATCATCTTTTTAAAGATTTTCATGTCCCCCTTCATGGATATTGGTCTATAATTTTTTTTCCCTGCCATCTGATTTTGGTATCCAAGCAAGATGGGCTTTGAAGAATGAATTGGGAGTGTTCCCTCCTCTTCTATTTTCTGAAAGAGATATTGTATAATTGATTTTAATTCTTCTGCAAATATTTGCTGGAATTCACTAGTGAAGACATCTAGATCTGGATATTTCTTTTTAAGGAGTTTTTAAATTATGAATTTAATTTCCTTAACAATATAGGAATACTTGAATAACCTATTTCACATTGGGTGAATTGTAGTAATTTGTGTGTTTCAAAGGACTGATAAATTTCATTTAAGTTATCCCATTTATGTGAGTAGTATTGTTAATAGCATTTCCTTATTATCCTTTTGATCTCTTGTTTCATTCCTGATAGAGGCAATTTGTGTTTTCTTTCTTATCAATCATATTGATACTTTTAAAGAACTAGATCTATGCTTTATTCTCTGTTTTCAATTTCATTGAGATCTTTATTGTTTTTTTTTCCTTCTACCTGATTTTTGCTTATTTTGCTATTCTTTTTCTAGTTTCTTGAGATGGGAGCTTAGAGAACTGATATGATAGTTTTCCTCTTTCCTAAGGTAAGCATTTAATGTCATAAATTTAACTCTCAGCATTGCTTCATTTGTGTCTCACAAAAAAACTTGTATTTTCATTTTTATCTGTTCAATACATTTTATTTCATTTAAGAATATTCACACACACACATATTCAGTGTATTCAGTCAGGGTAATTTCTACTTTTCTATCCTAAAGTTCATTGATTCTTTCCTCTGTTTCCTCCATTTTGCCATTGAGCCCAACTCTTGAATTTTGTATTTTGGTTATTATATTTTTCAATTAAAATTTTTCCATTTGGTTCTTATTTATATCTTCTGATTCTTTGTAAGACTCACTATTTTTTGTTGTTGTTTAAAGTGTGCTTTTAAATGTTTTTTTGAAGCATTTTTATAATGGTTAATTTAAAATCCTGATAAGATAATTCTACCATCTCTGCCATCTTGGTGTTCAAATGAATTAACTGTCTTTTTCTTTCAGGTTGAAATATTCCTGGTACATGGTATAATGGGTAATTTTTTATTGAAAACTAGAAATTTGGGGTATTAAGTTATGAAACTCTGGATCTTATTTAAATCTTCTGTTTTTTCTGGGCTCTGCTGACATCCCTCATGCAGGGGAAGGGAGAGAACTACCACATTCCTGCTAATTGGAGGTGGAAGTCCAATATAAGATTTTTTTTATTTGATAAGTTATTACTTTACAAAACAATCATGCATACCATACAAGATTCTCATACATTGCCCCATTACCAACACCTTACATTGTTGTGACACTTTTGTTACAACTGATGAAAGAATATTGTCACATTACTGATATCTATAGTTCATAGCTTATATTTGGTGTATTTTTCCCACAAGCCATCTTATTATTAACACTGTGTATTAGTCTTATATATTTGTTATAGTTCATGAGAAAACATTCTCATGTTTGTACTATTAACCACAGTCCAATATTCACCATGGGGTTCACTGTGTTATACAATCCCTTGCCTTTGCAGTTTATCCAAAGTGGACCCTCAGTGGCTCTCAGTTTCATCACAGAGTTGTGCTGCCATCAGCTCAGTCCATTTCAGAATGTTTTCATTGCTCCAAAAGGAAAAATCCCATACCCCCTTATACAACTCAATTATTGATCCTTAGCATTGATATTGTACCTTATTTTCCATTGCTGTAAAAACATTACAATATTACTGTTAACTATAGTCTGTGTGTTACATTAGTTGTATTTTCCCATGTATCTCCATATTCTTAACACCTTGTAATAGAGGAACATTCTTGTGTTTGTACTATTAACCACAATCCTCATCCACTACTGAAAACACTGTTATACACATAGATTATCTTCTAGCTTTCATTCAATTTACATTAACCTCCCTAGCCTACCCCATTATACTAAAATGTCTTACCATCAAGTCTATCCATTTCCCCACATTTACAATTCTCCTTATTAAATATTATAGATACATTCAGTATCAGCTCCCCCTTCTCAATTCACATTCCATCTCCTAGAAACCTGTACTCTAGAGCATAATTCCAAGAGTTTACTCATCATTTTTAATTCATATTAATGAGACCATACAAACTTTTCCTTTTATGTCTGGCTCATTACACTCAATATATTGTGCTCAAGGTTCATCCATGTTGTCATATACATCCCGACTGCATTTCTTCTTATGCCTGAATAATATTCCATTGTATGTATATACCACATTTTATTTATCAATTCATCAGTTGATGGATACATGTGGCTGCCATCTTTCAGCAATTGTAATAATGTCGCTATGAACATCAGTGTGAAAATGTCTGTTCATGTCCTCGTTTTCACTTCTTTTGAACATATTTTTAGTAGCAGAATTGCCAGGTCATATGGCAGTTCTACATTTGGCTTCCAGAGAAACCATCAAACTGTCTTCCACAGATGCTGCACCATTTTACATTCCTACCAACAGTGAAGGAGTATTCCTATTTCTAGGCATCCTCTCCAGCAGTTGTAGTTTTCTGTTTTTTTTTTAATAATGCACATTCTGTATAGCATGAAATGGTATCTCATTGTAGTTTTGATATGCATTTCCTAATAGTTAGTGATATTGAACATCTTTTTATGTGCTTTTTGGCCATTTGCATTTCTTCCTTGGGAAAAATGTCTGTTCAAGTCTTTTGCCCATTTTTCAATTGGGTTGCTTGTCTTTTTATCATTGAGTTGTATGTTCTCTTTATATAGCATGGAGATCAAGCCCTGATTGAGTATGTAGTTTCCAAAAATATTCTCCATTGAATAGGCTACTTTTTACCTTCTTAACAAAGTGATTTGAAGAGCAAATGTGTTTAATTTTGAAGAAGTTGCATTTATCTATTTTTTCTTTCATTGCTCATGCTTTGAGTGTAAGGTTTAAGAAGACACCACCTACCACAAGATCTTGAAGATGTTTCCCTACATTTTTTTTTCCAGGAGGCTTATGGTTATAGATTTTATATTTAGGCCCTTGATACATTTTGAGTCAATTTTCATATAAGGTGTGAGATAGGGGTCTTCTTTTATTCTTTTGCATGTGGATATCCAGTTCTTCCAGCACCATTTGTTAAATAGACTGTTTTGACCCAACTGGGTGGGTTTGATAGCCTTGCCAAAAATCACTTGACTATATATGTGAGAGTCTAGTTCTGAACTCTCAATTCAATTCTACTTGTCAGTCTGTCTATCTTTATGCCAGTACCATGCTAGGTTTACCACTGTAGCTAAGTAATATGTTTTAAAGTCAGAAAGTGAGAGTCATGCAACTTTATTCTTCTCTTTAAGGCATATTTGGCTATTCATTGTCCCTTACCCTCCAAATAAATTTGAATATTGGCATTTCCATTTCTGCAAAAAAAGAAAAAGGCTGTTGGGAATTATATTTGGATTCCATTGAATCTATAAATCAGTTTAGGTAGAATTGACATCTAAACAACATTTAGTCATCCAATCCATGAACATGGAATGTTCTTCCATTTATTTAGGTCTTCTCTGGTTTCTTTTAGCACTGTTTTGTGGTTTTCTGAATACAGGTCTTTTATGTCCTTGTTTAAGTTTATTCCTAAATATTTGATTCTTTTAGTCACTGTGATGGTTAGTCTAATGTGTCAACTCAGCCATGAAGTCGTGCCCAGTTGAATGGTCAGGCAACACTGGGCTAATTGTAGTACAAGGACATTTATGGACTTTAGTCACCAGTGAGTTTATTGCATTGAAGGCTGATTACATCGACAATCGACTGAGGATATTGCCATCAGCAATGAGTGAATTTTATCCAATCAGTTGAATGCCTTAAAAGGGGAGGTGATTTCAGCATTCAGAGAGAATTTTCCAGCTTGACTTCGGATAGCCAACGTCTCCTAGGAGACTCATCAAGGGCCTTCATTGGAGCCCCTGGTTTGTAGCCTGCCTACAGAATTTGGACTTGTGCATCCCTACAGTCATGTGAGAGAATTTTATAAAACCTTATACTATTTACACATATCTTCTGTTGATTCTGTTTCCCTAGAGAACACTGACTAATACAGTCACTGTTTATAAATGGACTTTTTTTTTCTGATTTCCTCCACAGATTGCTCATAAGTTATATATAGAAACACTATTGATTTTTGTACATTAACCTTGTATCCTACCACTTTGCTGAACTTGTCTATTAGTTTGAATAGCTTTGTTGTGGATTTTTCAGGATTTTCTAGATATAGGATAATATCATCAGTGAATAGCAATTTTTATTTCTTCCTTTCCTACTTGGGTGCCTATTATTTATTTATGTAGCTTAATTTCTCTAGCTAGAACTTCTAGCACAATATTGAATAACAGTGGTGATAGTGGGCATCCTTGTCTTTTTCCTGATCTCTTTGGGACAGCTTTCAGTCTTTCACCAATGAGTACAGTGCTAACTGTAGGTTTTTCATATATGAACTTTACCATGTTGAGAAATCTTCCTTCTATGCTTATCATTTGGAATGGTTTTTTTTTTATGAAGAAAGGTTGCTGTAGTTTGCCAAATGCCTTTTCTGCATCAATCAAGAGGATCATGTGCTTTTTCTTCTTCAACTTATTAATGTGGTTTATTTCACTAATTTATTTTCTTGTGTTGAAAAACTCTTGCATACTTGGGATAAAACCCACTTGATAGTGGTGTGCTTTTGGATTTGGTTTGCAAGTATTTTCTTGAGGATTTTTGCATTGTATTCATCAGAGAAATTGTTTTGTAATTTTCTTTTTTTCATAATATCTTTATCTAGTTTAGTATTAGGATGATGTTGGCTTCATAGAATGAGTTTGGCAGTGTTCTTTCCTGTTCAATATTTTGGAAGAGCTTAAGCAAGATTGGTATTAGCTCATCTTTGAATGATTGGTAGAATTCACCTGTGAAACCATCTGGTCCCAGGCTTTTCATCTTTGGGAGGTTTTTGGTGACTGTTTCAATCTCTTCACTTGTGATTGGTTTGTTGAGGTCTTCTATTTCTTTTAGGGTCAGGATAGGTGTTCAAGTGCGTCTAGGAATTTGTCCATTTCATCTTCTTGTCTAGATTTTTGGCATACAATTGTTCACAGTACCCTCAAATGACTTCTTTTATTTCTGTGAAGTCAGTGGTAATATGCCCCTTTCATTTCATTTCTTTTTTTTTTTTGTTACATATCCCCCCCTTTCTGCTTGCTTTGCTGTGTTCATTTCTCTGCGTTCTTCTGTGTCTGCTCTGTCTCCCCCTGTTGCAGCAATGTGCCAAGTCAGGTGACTGCGCAGGCGGCTCTGCTCCGTTCGCGGGTGGGTCTGCTTCTGTTCACAGGCAGCTCCGCTTCCATTCACGGGTGGATCTGCTCCATTCGCGGGCTACTTGCTGTGCCCGTGGTGGCTTTGCCCTGCCCACGGCGGCTCTGCCCTGCCCACGGCGGCTTGCCCTTCTCAAGGCAGTCTGCCCACCCGGAGAGGCCTCCGGGAACTGAACCCGGGGCCTCCCATGTGGTGAACTGGTGCCCTATCCACTGGGCTACAGCCGCCCCCCCCTTTCATTTCTGATTTTATTTATTTGCATCTTCTCTCTTTTTTTCCTTTGTCAGTATAGCTAAAAGTTTGTCAATTTCATTGATCTCAAAGAACCAACTTTTGGTTTTGTTGACTCTCTATTGTTTTTTATCCCCTCAATTTTATTTATTTCTTCTCTTACCTTTATTATTTTATTCCTTCTGCTTAGATTCGGATTATTTTGCTGTTCTTTTATCTCATTCCTCCAAGTAATCAGTTAGTTCGTCGATTTTATCTTTTTCTTCTTTTTTAATGTAAGCATCGAGTGCTATAAATTTCCCTCTTAGCACTGCCTTTGTTGTGTCCCATAGATTTTGATATATTGTGTTTTCATTTTCATTCATCTCAAGATATTTGCTGAATTCTCTTGCAATTTCTTCTTTTAGCCACTGGTTATTTAAGAGTGAGTTGTTTAATCTCCATATATTTGTGAATTTTCTTTTTTTCTATCTTATATCCAGCTTCATTACATTATGATCAGAGAAAGTGCTTTATATATAATTTCAGTCTTTTTAAGTATGTTGTGCCCCAACATATGATCTTTCCTGGAGAAGGATATGAGCACTTGAGAAGAAGGTATAACCTGCTCTTTTGGGGTATAATACTTTATAAATAACTGTTAGGTTTAGTTCATTTATCATATTATTCAAGCTCTGTGTCTCCTTTTTTGTCCTCTGCTCAGAGCAGTGTATTGAAGTTTCCAAGTGTTATTGTAGAGATGCCTATTTCTCACTTTAGTTTTGCCAGTGTGTGCCCCATGTATCTTGGGTGACCCATATTAGGTGCATAAATATGTATTATAGTTATTTCTTCTTGATGAATTGCCCCTTTTATTAATACATAATGACCTTCTTCATCTCTTATAACAGTTTTCCAATTAAAATCAATTTTGTCCAATATTAGCATCACTACTGAGGATCTTTTTGGTTACTATTTGCATGGAATATCTTTTTCTACCCTTTCACTTTCAACTTGATTGTGTCTTTATGTTTAAGATTAGTCTATTGTAGACAGCATATAGAT
>PVKH010014252.1:0-16555 GCA_004027955.1 Chaetophractus vellerosus
ACGTCATATGTGGGAAGCCAGCACTCAACCACGGAGGCACATCAGCTCCCCTTCATTTATCTTTAAAGCCTTAGCAGTATCTAGAACAGTACCAAATACATAGTAGTATTACTATTAGACAACAGAAGGAAAACCAAAAAATATACCAATTTTATGGAAAATATTAGGTGATAAATTATGGAATGCAAATTTTAATGTGAGTCATAGGAAAAATATCTGTGTGGAGATCATTTAGGCAAAACAATATCTCACTCTCAATATTATTGTAACTTCTCTGCATTCAGATCTCCTGATTTCAAAACCACCTCACATCCACTTCCCAAAATAGGCTGTGGTTTTAGTCTTTAGAGCAAAGTTGTGGTCCATGAACAAGCAGTGCCAGAACTGCTTGTAATGGTCCGCAATGAGTTAAGTATGGAAATTCAAAGTAAGCATTTAAGAATTTTCTTAGTGATTTGATGTAGTAATCGTGTATCTATTGAATTTAACAATTAAATGAAAATTGAACTTTTTTTAATGTCTCGTTTCATCCTCTAGTAATCCATTTTTACTGTATTTCACAAAAGTACCAATGTGAGAGGGACTGGAACAACAAAAAACCCTTCATCATAGATAGCTTAGAACAACTCAACTGCTAAAGAAACTAATTACCATAGAGACCTTTACAAACTTTCACTACTTTCAGTTGCTATTCTCATGAATGTGGGGGGAAAATGTAGCAAGAGATAAAAAATACAGCAACAAATTAAAATCACACAAAATATTCTTATTTGTACCTTGATTTTGCAAGTGGCATTATGATATAAGTTAAATATAACAGACATTCAGCTTTATTTTTTAATCAATACCACTACAAATTTTTAAAATTATTTATTGTAACCCGTTTCATATAAGGTTCTCAACTGAACTGATTCTCAACAATGTCAAGTTGCACCAGAAACCACTAAGTGTTATTTATACACAGATGGGGAAACCTTAGTTGACAGATTTGCCTAAGGCCAAAGAATTTCCAGTGTAAGTTGCAGCTCTTGATTTTCAATGTCAGTTCTTCCCACAATGCAACAGAACATGTTAGAACTCATTCAATGTGTTCATAGAAAACAGTAACAAAATAAAAGGAACATCTTATATAGCTTAGAATTATCCCTATTCATGAAGATCACAGTACCAAGTCCATTGCTTTTAACTCAAAATAAACAAAACCCTTAGAAAAATTAAAAACAGTTAAAACTAAACCATGATATTTCACAGATTTACTGGCGATAACATTATTTCAACTTTAACCTGCATTTTATAGAACTGCCCCAGAATGCTTAATTTGCTGACAAGGTAAAGCAAGATAAGTGAACAAGTGAAATGTCCTGAAGTAAAGTCTAGTTCATTAAACTTATTATTAAAAACCCAAACTTTAACTTATGAGAATCATATCTCTTTAAAATTTACATTAATATTCCACTTGGATATAGCCTATGTGCCTAAATAATCAATGCTGACAGAAAAGTATAAAAAATGTCATCTCTACCATGATTTCCCAGGCTAACTTTCCAGAGTTAGTCTGTAAAAACTCAGCTTAAACACCTAAAATATACACACCTTAAGCATTTCCTTTAAAAAATTTTAACCATTCAAAGCAAAAATTATTAGGCAATATGAAATTAATGAGATTATAAATGTATAAAATCTACTCAAATTGGGGAGAATTCCTGGGCAAAAATGTGGATCCTTAGCCACTTTAATAGCAATTCACAAGGAAAAAAGATAAATTTATAAGGCTATACCAGGTCAACACTTGATTTTTAAAAGTCAATAAATCATCCTCAGCACAAAAAGGAAAATGCATATTCACTGTAACTCTGACTCATACATTAAACTGAATTTAGCATATTCCAAAGTTGAACTATTTAGCATACTGCTTGCTACAGCTGCCCTTTTATTCCATCATGTCAATCACAAATCTAAATATATCCCAGAAAAGACTAAACTCTCCCCAAGAAGAAAGATGGTAATGTGTTGTTAGATTTTTTTGAAAGATCCCCACTTCTGTAGTGTAAACAAATGTTTAGGCAGATCCTGTTGAAATCTTTTTCAATTTTCATTAGAAAGGCAATGTTGATAAAGGGTCCTTTTTCTTTTTTATGAATTGTAAAAGGAAATTATAGTTATCTGTGTTGGATAATCTTGTGAAAGACTGTATGATAGCATCGCACCCACAACGTAAAAATAAAAACACAAGAGGAAAAACAGACAACTTGGCGTTCATTTTATTTGCTAGACTATTCAGCACATCAAAAAAGTAGGAAAAAAACTAAAACTACTAGCTTTAAGAATCAAATATGCTTCTTCCTAGGGATATTTTTCTGTATAGACTGAAATGGTAGGATATATTTCAAATGAACCTTCAGTACATCACTGAAGATCAAAAATGAATCATTTAATCCTTTTGTCAATATTGATGGTAAAATAATGGAAATGTTAAATATGAGCAGATATGTTCTTTACTTCAGTATAACAGGAAAGTTGCCTTTTAAAAAGTTAAGTTATAAAAACAAAACAAAAAAAAGTTAAGTTATACAAGGTGTTGTTAATACGGCAGTACATGAGAATTCTGTATTTTATGCATGATTTTTCTGTAAATCTAATTCTCTAATTAAAGAAAACATATAGAAATGAAATGGTAGACAACCATCTGCCTACCAAAATAATTAAAATTAATCATGGTTTTTTCCCAGACTTTTAAAGCAATCAAGAGATTGTTAGAATTTAAATCAAATTATTACAAAGGACAAGTTATCACCCAAAATTGAATGCAACTTTTTGCATAAGAGTACAATGTAACAATTACAGAAAGTGTTTGCCAAAACATTATGACATTATAACTCCTGATCTCTGAAACCATCAAAATAAGGTCCCCCAAATTCCTCTTACCGGACTAAATGCTTTCCAAGATAAGAGAGAAGAAATTTAAAACTTCCACAAATGCTGTTCCATAAAAGTGTAAACAAGACATCTAACAGGGAATGGCAGCAGGAAAGGACAGGGAAAAGTTTCATGAAAAAAAAAAATCTCTCACAACCTTTCACACCAAGCTTTTAGTCACATTCAAACGTATCTCCATTGAACAAAGCAAGCTACATAAAAACAACCCACCCAAAAGAGAAAGAAATTAAAAGAGCATTCACTTTTCTTACAGAATTGAACTGGAGTGCTTTGGTAATTTATTAATGAACATATGGCCATCAAACCATTTTTAAAGCTGAAAACACACCCCCTTTATTCAACATCAATAAACTTTACAATGTTGAACACATTCCTGTTGGGAATTTTTTTATTCATATGTTCAGAATATCAATCTCTTCCTCTACAATGGTGAAAGATGTTTTCTGTTTTCACTCATGTTTTAAGTTCCTCTGTCTGAATTTTAACTTTCCAAAGGTGAACGAACTTTCCAAGGGGTTCCTTTCTCAGTTGTCATTACCCAGGTTCAACTTTGGGGAGCCAATTCTTGTTGCTTCTGCTTACCTGGTTGTAAATTGAGACCACTTCTAGTACTTTATCTTTTGGGGCTGTTAAATGGCCTAAACGCTTGCGACCCTTACCTGAATTCGATGGATGAACAGAACCACAAGACGACAACAGGAATTTTCTTAAGGCACAAGCTGTGTGCTTTTTCATTTACCAGTGAAGAGGAACGAAGGCTTTGACGCGAACTGGTCATCCAACTAGCACACTGCCTCCCGGACCCTCATTTAAACCACATCTCACACATGCGACTTACCTTGTATGACATGCTCTGGTGAAATGGTCTTCTTTTCCGATTTGTTGCAAATCTCATTGGCTTCAGAAGATATAAGGTGAATGAATTCAGTGCAGCAGTTCACCACCAGCTCCCGGGCATCGTTGGCCACCCGGACATTGGGGAGAGTCTCTTTGATCATCTTATTGATCGCAGCTCGGGGTATAGTGAGATCATCATCGTTGCCAGATGAAGAAGCCATCGTGCCTTCCTATTTCTCGCGCCTCGACTTTTAAAAAATCTCCCCGGCTCTGTTCCACTACGCTACTCCACAGAATTTCTCAAAAGGTCGCCCTCGGAGAGTGATCCCGGGGGGCGCTCGGAGAAAAGGGTGCAGAAAATGAGGAAGGGGAGGGGAGGAGCTGGCTCGAGAAGGCGGTGAACACCAGAGTATGTGAGAGATTTAGGGCGAGGCTTGGAGGATAGTCGGGGGCTGAGAATTCTGGGGACAGCACTGCCCCGGCCGGGAAAGGGAAAGCTCGGCGTGGTCCGGAAATTTGAGCGGCTGGGGAACCACCTCCGTGTCTAAGAGGGGCGGGCGCTGTCGCCTAACCAACTGGCCCCCAACAACGCCGGAGCAGAGGCAAGATCCAGGGGACTGGCTTCGCTGCGGTAACCCGGCGGACACCCAGCGGGCTCGGCTCTACAGAGCCTGAGCCCCCGCCACCGCCAGCAGCCGTTGCTGCCGCCTCTGCCAAACCATCCTTCAGAAACCGGCGCCGCTGCCTCACAACATGTCGGCCGCGGCCGCTGCTGGAACCGCGGCGGCCGCCTGGGTACGAATACGGGCAGAGTCAGGCACAGGGAGAATATCAGTGGCGGCCGCCGTGGCCGTTTAGCCCGAACGCAGATCGTGGAAGCCGAAGCAGCTGCAACGGCGGAGCCTCCAGAGGCCAGGGAAGAAGGTTTGCTGGGAGCCGCTCCCGACACCCTTTGCGCCACCGGAAGCCTCAGCCCTCAGCAGCTTCCCCCTCCCTCCCAGACCGACTTCCGGGTGTGGCTGCCGCCCTCCCCCACCAGCGCCGGCTGGAACCGCCTGTCCTCGCCGCCAGCAGCTTCCGCCTACTGCCGGCTCGGCACGCGCCCGGGCATCCCGCGCCTTCACAGGGGCAGCTGCTGGGCGAGCGCGCGCCTCGCGGTACCGGGGAGCCGTGGGCACGCGCCTGCTCCGGGGCTACGGCACCCGACGGGAAGTGGGGTAGGGGTGGGGTGAGGCCTGGAAGTGCTTCTCCAGCAGTCTTTGGGGACAAAGGAGCGCAGGATTTTATTAAAAGAGCTCTCTGCTTTTCCTTAAGAAGACGTATTTGGGCTTGAAGGGGAGAGGAATGGAGCCTGGGCTCGGCAGTGAGGATTTGGGGAAGGCAGAACCGCCCGAGGGAAAGCTTTTGAGGCTGTGTAATAGATCTTATTCGGATCAAAACTCTCTGTGGCTCTCCGCGCACTTTCTCGTTTTAAGGGAAAGGAAACATTCAGAGAATTGACCTGTCACTACTTGAGGCTAAGCCAGAAACTAGAGGTCACACCCACTGTAGTGGAAATGCGTAGCGTACAATGAGCCACGTACGAATTTAGCCGTTTTTCATGGTGTATTGCACGCTGGCTTCTGAAGAGTGTGTGTGTGTGTGTGTGTATGTGTATGTGTAAGAGCATCAAGCCACACGGATTTTTGCTTATCTCCACAGGTGTTAAGTTCTTCACAAAAAATATATTATTTTTTTAAAACTGTGTTTTACTATCATTTGGAAGAAGAGGCTACATTATAAATAGTGGGATGTTGCAATTTAAATAAAGCAAATGAGATACTATTTAAATCAGTTTTGGAAATTTAGTTCACCAAATACTTTGTTCTTGATACATTGGGCGGCAAATGTTTTGTTTGAAATGTTTTTTTTTAAATGTTTTGTTTCAGCTAAAAACCCTAGTTGTGACATCTTGACGGAACCTTACATTTATTACTTTTTTCATTTAGTATTTTCTCCTGGACAGTTGCCAGTTCTTTCATTTCTAAAGTGTGGACACTTGATTTTCAGTGCTAGTAAGTTTAGTCAAAGTTTCTTTAAAATATTTTAACATTTTCTTCAAAATAAGACTGTGAAAATGTTGGCTCATAGGTAACATCTTTATGAAATACTCTATAATTCAGTTTTACTCTTGGTTTAAAGAGTTATTATGTCATCTAAACGTGGCTTTGTGTTAATCTTATAAATGATGGCCTTATTAATTTTATCAATCTTGGAAGGCTGGCTAGCACAAAATTCCCCAGAGTTATCACATTGCCACTGGCCTAAATTTTTTCCCTCCTGAAAAAATGTAATAATAATAATAATAATGGTACTTTTTCATATAACTCTTATGCTATGTTGACTAAGAAGCTTTTGCTGTATAGGTCAGTAGACCATGCATTTTAAGTTGTTATTTCAGTAATAGTGTATTACCACAGGCATAATAAGCATGGAATATGTGGTTCCAGTCCCAGCTTTTTGTTACTTTAGACATTTCACTCTCTGAGTCTCATTTTCTTCAACCTAAAATGGAGATATTACATTAATTTACAGGATTCCAAGTCAAATGAGACTGAAAACATTTTTAACATTATGAAGTATTATATAGATGTTACTGTTTACTATCACTTTTATCAGGTCTTGGTTAAAGGGCAGTCTTCAACCAGGAGTAAGCCATACATAATATGAGAAAATTTTATTAAATATAAATAGTGTGGTATATCATGAAATATACTAATATGGATTCCATATTTGAATAGTTATTTATAGGTTATTTGAATACTCTCCCTATTATAAATAGACTTTTGAGAACAAGGATAACATCTCCTTAATCAGCTTTTATGAGTTTTAGAGAGAGTGCACATATATGGGACTTTTTTTTTCATGGTATCCCAAAATTCATGATATGAAAGGAAACAATAGAGGTATGTATTGTTTTCTTACCATGATTTAGGCTGCTCTGATAGTTATCTTAAAATGTGTTATTTCTTAGATGTCCAGGTCTTCAGCTAAAGTTAGTGACAATAATATATCCATAACATTTGTCATTTGAAGCTTAACATTTATAAAAGCAAATAATACTGTCCAAATGCACATTTCCCATTGGTAACATACCAATTGCCATTTGTGATAATTCAAATACAAAAAGTAACTAACATCTATTATGTACTTCGTTTGTACTTAACACTATGCTAAGTACTTTTACCTGTATTATCTCATTTAATCCTCACAACAATCTTATCTGATAGGGGCTGTTTTACTTCCCATTTTACAGATAAAGAAAATGACTTGGCGAGCTAAATAACTTCCTTTTTCTGCATCTATTGAGGTGACTGTGATTTTTGCTTTTTATTATTACTGTGTATTGTATTAAATGATTTTCAAGTGTAAAAGCAACCTTGTATCTTGGGATAGATCTCAATCAAAGCATATAATTCTCTTTTTATGTTACTGGATTCAGTTTGCTAGTATTTTGTTGAGGATTTTTGCATGTATATTCATAAGATATATTAGTATGTAGTTTTCTTGAGATGCCTTTGTCAAGTTTTGGTATCAGGATAATACTGGCTTTATCGAATGAATGAGGAAGAACCCCCAAATCTCAACAGATTTATTTCTTGCTCATACTATGGATTTATCGCAGGTCAGCAAAAGGATTTTGCACATAGTAATCACTCAGATATCCATTGGAGCAGTTAGGAAGAAGTATTGAAGGAGACCTGAATTATAATCTTTTGATAGGTAGAGAGAAAGAAAGAATTTGTGTTCAAAAGTTACAATATAAAGTTGTAGAGACAAATTATTCTGGGAGCAGTAAGGAGATGACCCTAATTGAAGTAAAGCATTCATGTTGTCATTAGAGAGAGAGGTGAGAAAGCCCAAGTTGTGAAGGAATAGAAGCCAAGAGATAAAAAGAGGAAAAGGAGAAAGAAGCCAGTCAGTTAGTTATAACATGGGCAGCAGAAGCCAGGAGAGTTGTCACCTCAAGGAAAGGGGAGCAAATGGCTCTGTCATAGAGCCCAACAAAGTAATGGAATGCTAGAGTATTGGTGAGGCTACTTTTGAAAGAAACACTAGGACTGTGCTTCTTTACTTCCTGTGTATCTTTATAATACCTTCTTAAAACCCTGTTTTTGTTCCCTGCAACTTGAAAGAGACCAACTTATATTCAGGGGCTTTGGCCTTAGATCTGGGTTTGACCTCCACTGCCATTTAATAAACTGTGTAACCTTGGGCAGAGTATTTAAGCTGTGTCTTGGTTTTTCTCATCTATAAAATAATAAGAATACCTGCTTCACTGGGTTGTTTTAAAGATCAAATAACTTTAAAAAAAATCAAATAACTTATGTATACAGAGTACTTAGCCTAGAACTTAAATGCTCAGTAAATTGTGATGATTGTTAAAAATAATCATGATTACACTGATGATTATTACTCCTGAGAATGGAATAATGGAAGTGAAAAGAAAAGTGAAACCAAAATCCAGATCACAGAAAGAGTTGGAAGAACCTGCTAATTTGGCTCTTCAATAGTGAAGGAAACAGATTAGTCAATACAATTTTAAGATTGTTAGCCTCAGAGACTGGGAATAGAGGTTAGGGTAGTGTCACTGACAAAAACTGCAAAATTGAAAGGAAGCAGTTTAGAGAAGATGTGCTTGCTTTTGTACATGTTTGAGTTTGAGGCAACAGCAGACATTTAAGGAAGTGATTTCCCCTGTAGGCAGTGGAAAGAGAAGATAGGTAGCATCTGATTTCTATATTCATTCAATAATTGAGAGTCTACTGTCCTTAGTACAGTGTGGGAGAAATAAGGATGAATACAGAGTCTTCTTGTTTTCAAGGAGCCTACATTCTTACAGGGAAAGCAGAATATAAGCCAGATTGAAATAAAATGCTGTAATAAAGATACAAGTTAGGGGTGTACAGAGGAAACAGTGATTGACACCGAGTGAGAGATACAGAAGGCTTTATGGAGGACTCAACATTTTAACCGAGCCTTGAAGATGGAGTAGAATTTTTTTTTTTTTACATAAAAGTTACATGGAAATATAGGGGATTCCCATATAATCCACCTCCTCTCCCCCTCCCACTTTCCCCCATTAACAGCATCTTTCATTACTGTGGTACATTTGTTAAAATTGATGAATAAATATTGAAGCATTGCTACTAACCATTGTCTATAATTTACATTATGATTTATACTTTGCATTGCACAAGCTTATAGGTTTTGACAAAATGTATAATGACCTATATCCGTCATTGCAATATCATGCAGAACAATTCCAGTATCCCAAAAATGCCCCATGTTACACCTGTTCTTCCCTCTTCCTCCCCTCAGAACCTCTGGTGACCACTGTCTTTATACTAAGTGTTACAAGTTCTTCCATTACTAGAATAAACAATAAGTCTACTTTGGTCCATAATTGTATTCCCCCCTTATGTATGTTCATTCCCTCAATCTTCAGGATTTTGGAATGGTGATGCCCGTTCTGCTTCTGATTGAGAGGGGGCTTAGATCCCATGGGACAGATGGATGGAACTGTCTTGCTTGCCAGGTGTAGACACTCTCTGTTTTTTTGGGATGGGCACTGTCCAATATTATCCTTTTGTTAGTTGTCCTGGGCAAGTCCAATGAACTGGAGCGTAGGTGTTGGCTGAAACTCTGCTGAGATTCAGGACTCAACCAGCATATGAACAGACCGAAGATTTAAGTTTCAGGGACATGTTTTTAATGGGTATAGTGCTAATTATAGCACTATAAAATAAAAGGGGTAGAAGAACCATATGCAGGAAAATTATAAATGAGTCTGACTCTGATACATGGGGGAGATAGGTTATATATTCCAAGGTATGGCCCACTGATGGGGTGCCAATTTCCAGGGGTTGTCTGCTCTGCCTATAGTGTCCAGATGACTCTAGAGCCCTCAGGAGCACTCCTGCTTGAGGCATCGTTTACTGTGGCAGTCAGTGAGATCTTCCTGAGATGTGCATAAGCGTGACCTCTGGAATGACCTCTCAACTCATGGCAAATTTCTTAGCCATAAAAACTCATTTGTGTTTAGTATTTCCCCCTTTTGGTCAAGGCCTTTTTCCAAATACATCACTAGTTGGCACTTGGTAATAATAATCCCTTGGTGCCAGGGAGGCCCATCCCTGGAAGTCATGTCCCACGTGGGGGGGCAGGGGGTGGGCAGGGGAAGCCATGAGCTTATATGCTGAGTTTGGCTTAGAGAGTGGCAACATTTTAGTAAAAAGGAGGTTTTCAGGAAGTAACTCTTGGACAATATATATTACTAGGCTAAGTTTCAATTTCACAAGAATAAGGTTCATAAGTACAAGCATTAATATCAAGGGCCTGGTGTATTGGTCTGTACTGTTTTGCTAGGCACTGCCTATATACTCTAGAGATTCTTGCCACCCTATTAGAGAATGTAGCAGGACTCCCCAGGATGGGAATTTAATATTTTGTTGGTTATTGCGTGGGTTTCCACCTATTGAGATAACACACCATTTGTATTCCACAGAGGCATGCTCCAGGTACATTCTTTCCCACACATCCCACCACTACTGACACCCTGCACCAGTGATCCTCCCCTGCCATTGTAATAACTTTTCTATAATCCAAATCCCAAAACAGTGCTTATTATGAAATACAAACTGTGCTAGAAATTTTCATATTCACTATTTCATATAATTCTCATATAGTTCTACAATGTAAGTGTTTTGATAGGTGGGGAAACAATGTCAGAGAAGTTTACTAATTTGTTAAAAAGCTTCATACATAGTAAGTGACGCATCTGGAATATGAGATCTTTTTTTTTTAACTCCAAAACTGAGGCTATTTTCAGTATAGTAACTATCTCTAAATTTAAAAAGAGGAAAACAAAGTTACATTCATTATAGCACTTTAAAAATACAAAGCACTTTCACAGGTATTTGGTCTTTATAACTAGTCATTAATATCATCTTATAGATAAAATCAATATTTAGTGAGGTTATTCAAGATCACAGGTAAATGGCAGATTGGGAATGCAACTCAAACTTTCTGACTCCAAAGCCTAAGCTCTTTGCAACCTCATGTTAAGGAGTCTGGAGTTTCTTCTGTAGAAATGGAAAGAGCCAGTGAACATTTTTGAGAAAGAAGATGACATAAAAAGTAATATCTAAAAAGTTTCTTCTGGAATAGCATGTGGATGAAATGGAATGGAGAAAGACAAGGAGACTAGTTATTAGGCTATTAGAAAAACAATAACAATGTAGTAACAAAGATAGTGCAGTGAGAATAAGAATTAGATAGAGAAAACAAATCAGAGGCATTTGGAAAAAATTAATACGATTTAGCTCCAGATTGTATCTGCAGAAAGGTAGGGGAAAGAGCCATGCCTAAATAATTATTGGGGTGGTGGAGGGATGACAGCTAAGAAGAGGTAGATTTGGGCAAGGAAAAGGAAAGCATAAACATCCAAATGGATATATCCCATGATAGTTGGAGTGTGGAAAAATGGGAATCTTCTGTATGGTAAGGTATGTTGAAGCTAGACTATATGGACCACAGGGTCAGAAAGTGTCTGGTTTGCTCGTCCCTACATCCTCAGGGCTGGCACAGTACCCAACACATGGTAGACAATAAATATTTAATTGTGGAAGTGCATAATGGGACACTTAAGGATGTTGAGTAAAAAAGAAGTCCAAAAGACAGAAATGCAAAAAGAAGGAACTATATCAGGGAAGGTGTCATAGAAACCATGAAAGCATAGTGCAAAGGAAGCTGTGGTGATTTGGAGCTGTATTTATCCCAGAAAAACATGCTCTTAAACTTAATCCTTTTCTGTGGGTGTGAACCCATTGTAAGTAGGACCTATTGATGAGGTTACTTCACTTACTGTGTGGCCCGGGGTGGGTCTTAATCAGCCAGAAGCTGAACATCAAGGGAACCAGAAGGGAAAGGAGAGGCCAGGAGAGGCTGCCATGGGCATTGCCATGTGACAGAGGAGCCCAGGACTAAGGATTGCAGGCACCCAGTCTCAGAATTCCATAGTCTTTAGGGAGAAAGCATCACTTTGATAATTCCTTGATTTGGACATTTTTCCAGCCTCAAAACCATGAGCCATTAAATTCCCATTTTTTTGAGCTGGCCCATTGCATGGTATTTTCTTGAGCAGCCAAGGAAACTAAAACAGAAGCCTTGGGTAGAGAGTTACAAGAGTGTGAGAGGCCAAAGAGAGGCATTGTTGGAAGGGGGTCAGAGGTAGTCTCTGAAGTAAAAGGGCAAAAGGAGAGAGCTTAAACCAACATGCAAAAAGTTAGAGAGAAGAATAAGACTGGAGCCAGAGAGCATAGAATATGCATTCAAAGAGTTTGGTGGTGAAGGGAAAGGGAGTAATGGGATGGCAGCTTAAGGAAGAAGCAAGGTGGTAGTGGGTTGAATGATGGCCCCCAAGAAGATAGGTTCTTGTCCAAATCCCTGGAACCTGTGAATGTGACCTTATCTAGAAAAAGGGTCTTTGCAGATATAATTAGTCTTGAGATGAAATAATCTTATCTTGGATTACCCAGATCAACTGTAAATCCAATGACAGCTGTCCTTATAAGAGACAGAAGAGGAGACAACACAGAGAAAGAGAAGGTGATGTGAAGATGGAAGAGAGATTAGAGTGATGTGGCCACAAGCCATAGAGTGCCAGCAGCCACCAGAAGCTGGACGAGGCAAAGGAGGATTCTCTCGTAGAGCCTCAGAGAGTGTGAAGTCCAACCGGCATCTTGTTTTCAGACTCCTGGCCTCCGGAACTATGAGGGAATAAATTTCTGTTGTTTTAAGCCACCCAGTTAGTGGTGTCCTGGCAGTCCTAGGAAACTAATACAAGATCAAAGAAAAATTGCAAACCCCAGAGGACTCATGTAGTTCAAGGGGAAGGAACCAGTGGAGAGGGGTAGATTGAAAATGCAAGCAAAATAATGTCTTAAGGGAAGACGGAAAGATGAGATTGAAAAAGAGCAGATGGCATGATCAAGATTAGATACACTGATATAGGCATGTTTCACGGAGGAGAGGTTGGAGCCAACATTATAAGTTACTGATTATAGATAGTGATTGCAAAGGGAGTTGCAAAGGGAGATGAGCAGAAGACTAAGAAAATCTTTAAAGAATGACCACAAGCAAGGGCAAAGGGGTGGTCAGAGAAATAATACACGTTATATAAATTCACTGTCACATAAACTGATAAACTACTGAGATTGAAAAAGGTAAGAAGTAGCCAAAAGTGTCAAATGTGGCAGAGAAGGGGATGAAGACTGAGAACAGATGATGTCCATCCAGTGACATTTGTATTATACAAGCAGTTCATAAATAAATACCTTGGAATTCTTCCTTTTATCTATTCCGTTAAAGCTGATAAAATTCCACAGATTAACTTTGCAACTAACTCAAAATTTTAATGGTGAAAAACAAATCCCTTTGTTTATAGGTGATAAATTTAAAATGTGATGCAAATAAACTCTTCTTTCAAATGTTGTGAATTTTGAATCTAATTATATCATGCTAATTTTCTTTAAAAAGCATATATATTAGTCAGCCAAAGGGGTGCTGATGCAAAATACCAGAAATTAGTTGGTTTTTATAAAAGATTTATTTGGGGTAGAAGCTTACAGTTACCAGGCCATAAAATGTAAATTACTTCCCTCACCAAAGTCTGTCCCCACGTGTTGGAGCAAGGTGGCTGCCGACACCTGTAAGGGTATGGCTTCCTAGGTTCCTCCCTTCCTCGGGCTCTTTTCTCTCCAGGCTCAGCTCCTCTGCTTTCTCCACAAGGCCAGCTGTAGACTATCAGGAGAACGGCTCGTCTCTCTTCCTGGGGCCTCTGCTGTTTCTAATCAAGCCTGCTCTCTGCTCCTCTGTGTCCTTACTTCCTGGGTTCCAGCGTCCAAAACTCCAACTAACTCCTCTGCCTTGTAGTTTTCTCTGTGAGTCCCCACCCCCTTGGTGGGTGGGGACTCAACATCTTACTGACGTGGCTCAATCAAAGCCTTAATCCTTATTTAATCAAGTAAAAGTGAAACCTCTGAATCCAGTACAGTCTAATTTGCAAACAGGCCAGTTTACAAGCATAATCCAATATCTATTCTTGGAATTCATAAATAATGCCAAACTGCTTTTTTACAAAGCATTTGAAACAAATGGAACCAGAAACCCTACTTTTGTAAATCTCATTTATTCATTCATACATTGTTTTCATTGAACAAATGTTTATTGGGTATCTACCTATACTTTATTAGGTACTGGGGCTATGGCGATAAACAAGAAAGGTAACTTCCTAGCCTTCAATCCTAAAGAAATAATACCAAAGGAAGAAATAAAGCTGTACATTTTTTGCCACATTATTGATAATAGAAGAAAATTTAAAGTAATTTAACTGAAATAATAGGAAAATTAGTAATTATAGTATATCTGAAGAACTATTAAATAATTATATGTTAAAACTATTAAAATATGAAGATTATGAATATGGATCTTCTAATATTAAAGCAAAATACAGCATTGTTATTAGAACTACATGAAAATACATATACATATGAATAAAGACTGGATAGAACATGCAAAAATTAACAGGTGTTTCGAAACAGAGAGGTTATTGGTGGTTTTATTTTTTATTTTTCCTTAAAATATTTTTTTTAATTTGAAATTAATCTGGTTTATATGAATGCCTTATGCTATTCTTAAAATACTAGAAAGTAGTGAGATAATTATTTTTGCTGTTCTATAAATATATCAGTTCACAATGGGAACATGAAAAGCAGGCCTTGGATTCTGAGGGTTCTTAAAAAGTAGCTAGCAGAGCTCTCAAGTTAGTGATCCTTAGGTGAAATCTGACCCACAGATATTGTTCCAGTTATTTATTGCCACAAGAATGCTACCTAACAAACCACTGCCAAGTTCAGTGGGTTAAAACAACAACCATTATTTCTTAGGATTAGTTGAGCAGCACCTCTGAACTACACCTGCTTCCCAGCTCTTCTAGAAATAGCTGAGTTTACTCATTTTCTGTATCAGCTGTGGGTCAGGCAGGTGGTTTTGCTGATTTTGTCTGGGCTTTTACATGCTTGGGGAGTGGCTGGTTGTCATCATCTGGAAAGGCCTCAGTTCTTTCCCCTTGTCTCACTTCCTCCAGCAGGTTAGCCTGGAGTTCTCATGGTTAAACAGAAACTGCTCATTAAGGGTCTCCTATGTACTAGACACTTAGAAACTGGAGAAATAAGTCAAATGGGAAGTTTCCCCTACTACTGAGGAGCTTGCTGTCTGATGGTAAAGACAGGAAGTAAAGCAAGAACTACAGTGCAGTGTGATAAATGCCATGATTGTGGCATGACAGGCCATATGGGGCATTGTGGAGGACTTTCCAAATCAAAGCAGGGAAGTATAGGGTAAAGATGGAAAGTATCCCAGAGGAGGTAATTCTTGAGTAAGTTTTCAGGAAGATGGGGAAGGGACTTTCATGCAGGGAAATAGCAAAAGTTCAGTGTTGTGAGTTGAATCATATCCCTCACAAGACATGTTCAAGTCCTAACCCCTGGTCCAGTGTACGTCAATGTGTAATAGGATCTTTTTTTTAAAAGATTTATTTTATTTATTTATTTCTCCCCACTCCCTCATTGTTTGTGCTTGCTGTGTCTGTTCATCTTCCTTGTTTCTTTAGGAGGCACTGAGAACCGAACCTGGGAACTCCAATGTGGGAGGGAGGCGCCTAATCGCTTGAGCCACCTCTGTTCCCTGCTTTATTGTGTCTTTCATTATGTTTTTCTTCTTGTGTCTCTTGTTGCATCATCTTGTTATGTCAGCTTGCTGTGCCTGCCTATTGTGTCAGCTTGCTATCTTCTTTAGGAGGTACCGGGAACCAAACCAGGGACTTCCCATGTGGTAGGCGGGAGCTCAATCTCTTGAGCTACACCTGCTTCCCAGGACCTTTAAAGATGTTATTAGTGGGGCCAAACTGAATCAAGGTGGGCCTTAATCCAATAGGACTAGAGTCCTTATAATTAAAGGAAATATGGACATAGTAGGAGGTAGACAGGAAAAAAGATGGCCATGTAACAGAGGCAGAAACTGAGTTAAAAAGTGCTGGCAAGCCACCACCAGAACACTACGCTTTCGAGAAAACATGGCCCTGTCAACACCTTGATTTTGGACTCCTAGCCTCCAAAACTATGAGATAATAAATTCTTGTTTAAGTCAACCCGTCTGTGGTATTTGTTATAGCAGCCCTGGCAAACTAAGATACTCAGTGAGACAAAACATGGTATTCTTGGTGAGCTGTGGTATTTTGCTAGAGGTTGTAAGGAAGGGAATATGTGAAGGAGTAGCATGAGAGAAAGGTAATCAGATAAACATAGTTGCTAAAGTTCTTCTAGTTGCAAATAACAATGCAACTCCAGCTAGTTAAACTGACTTTAACTAGGGAGGATACTGGAATATCTCACAGAATCTTAGCAATTGTTGAACCACCGGGAAACTGTTGAACTCAGTAGTAGGAATCCATAAAATGTCTTTCTGTAAGCTAGAAACAACTTCCCATCTCTATCCCTCTCAGTGCAAAATTCCAGTTACCCAGAAGAGCAAGTCCATTTGACCCTGTTGGATCAGATTTCCACCCCATGTCAATCAGCCATGACTAGGCTGCAAATTGTGTGGATGTTTTGCCACTGTTCCACTCTTACAATGGGGAGGGAGGTGCCACTGTGAGCTGCTTGGCTGGTGTAAGAGGCAT